>JAFKAK010000684.1:0-15502 GCA_019914995.1 Acanthochlamys bracteata
T
Source organism: Acanthochlamys bracteata (assembly GCA_019914995.1). Classification (NCBI taxonomy): domain Eukaryota; kingdom Viridiplantae; phylum Streptophyta; class Magnoliopsida; order Pandanales; family Velloziaceae; genus Acanthochlamys; species Acanthochlamys bracteata. The sequence goes on from JAFKAK010000684.1 coordinate 2, forward strand.
ACTGGACCCTTTTGGGTAGGGAAGCACATGGGCCGGAAGTTTACGTACTGGAGTACGTTTGTTACGCACCCTGGTCTTGATATGCATCAAATCTTAACACTGGCTGACTTCCTGTTCTGCAGGCTGGGCGCGGTACATGGAATGGGCGCATGACGTGGAGATGCGGTGGACGAGCAAAAGACATTCAAAGGCTGCAGGCTGCGAGGCTATGGCAACGTTATAACAGGAGGTGTACGGCCCTCTTCACACATGTACATACATCGTGCAGAAACAGATTTCACGATCGGCGTTTGGGGCGCCAGCTTGTCAGCGAGCACTGGATGGGATATCCTTCATATTAGAAAGCTACGTGGAAACAAGATGGTTGCTTGACGTACAGACGCCGACATAGCCAGGACTGAGGAATGGGGCACATACGCAACGTTGCTGACTTGCCCTGGCCGTATATCTACCACCAAAGACAACAACCAGGGACTCCTATTTACTTCGTTAACCTTCAGCCTGTCTCGCTTGAACTGTTGACGAATCAACAAAACTAGCTAATGGAAGGTAGTACCACTGACCATCCTGACTCAGATACACGGTGGACAAGGAGGATATCATTCAAAATGGTAAGAACTGTCTACTTGGAACATATGCTAAACTTACAGGAATACAAAACAAACCGCAAAGCCTTTCCAATATCATTGTATCATTCTTGCCTTCCAAGTATTCTTGCCTTCTTTGCTCCGCGACTCACGCTATAGCACTGCGAATATACTTCACCAATGTCTCGGCATACTTCCGCGCTGTTCAACGTTAGTGTTTGAGCTTATCCTGGCATCACGCGAGGGATGAACTTTACCATCATGAGAAATGATGAGCCTCATCCAACGTCTGGACTTGGACTTCCCGCTGGGAAGATCCGCCCAAGCACTGGCCGAGAGGTCGGTCCGCTTCTCCGACAAGAACTTCATCCCTCTGTGTCGTCCGCCTGGCTCCAGCTTGGGATATTGGCACCGTCCAACACACTTTCGCCGGCCCAAATGATGCCTGTCTTTGGGACATGGCCCGCCGGCGAGGGTCAGCATAGTACGTCTCGAGCAGGTCGATGGTCGCGTTAGCGCGGCACCAACCACCGGCGGCTGACCGGACCCAGCCGCTGGAATTCTCCTTCTGGAAGCTCTGCGGCGCCTGCTGGCCGAACACGTTGTACGCTTCAGATGCTCGGAAGCGATGCGGCAGCCGGTCCAGGCCGGGCACGGTGAGTCGATCGATCACCAGGGCTGGCGACCGTCTCCGCCCTCTTCGATGAGGCGCTGCGCCGCGTGGAAGGCGAAGATGCCGCCGCTGCTCCAGCCGCCGAGGTGATACGGCCCGTGGGGCTGGCGGGTGCGAATCTCGGCGAGATAGAGATCCATCACGTCGTTGAAAATCCACCTCGCGCACGGCCGCGGGGCTCCTTGAGGAACGGCAGTTGAGTCCTATGACGCAGACGTCATCGGCAATGCGCGGCAGCTGGGCGTATGCGAGCAGGCTTCGGATCCGTCGGGGAAAAAGATTAGGGTCCGTCGAGCCCGCTGTCTTGCCCTGCAGGACAACAGCCGTTGCGCGCGCGAGTTGGGCTTGGGGCCGCCGATCGGCGCGCTTGGCGCGAGCTGGTTCCGCAAGCTCGGGACATGGTGTGGGCAACCTCGGGCGGCGTGAACAACGAAGGGACCAGAGGAATCAGAGTGGTGGTGCTGTCGATCTTCCCGAAAGCACGGCCCGGGAATTTCTGGCAGCATCGCTGCTGAGGAAGTGTCTTCTCAACTCGCCAACGGTAGGGGTGCTCGATGAAAGACGGGATTGGCCATCAAAGTCGAGGCCGAGTTCGGAGCAGCGGCTCGTGATGACGAGTGTGAGAAGGGAGTCGATGCTCATGTCACCGAAGTTGCTGTCGTCGGTCGGCTCTCCATTTGCGACGCCACTCTCCTCCGAGATAATCGCCATAAGTGCATCAGTCGGTCGACGAAGAGGCGATGACAGGCTCGGCGTCACGCTTAGTCTGGGCACACCGCCAGTCTCCTCTCGTGCTGGCGCGGCGACGATGACGGACGGTTGCCGGAACAGTCGTGTCTTTTGCCCACGAACGCTTTTAGCTCGCCGACCGTCGGCATAGTCAGGAAGTCGGAAGAGTCGATGTCGATAGACAGCTCTTCTTTGAACCGACTGGAGATGACGAGCGAGAGCAGAGAGTCGACACCGTATTCTGACCACATGGTGTCGTTTGTCGTTCTTTGCGTCGAGACCGCTTTTTCCTCGATAATCTTCGGCTGAGCGGCCACGGAGCTCGAGTTCGAAGACGTTGGGGGCGGTGACCGCAATGTTGGATTCCTTCATCACCGGAACGGCTCTGAGCAGATTTGCCGCCTTGTTGGCCGCCGGCCAGCGACACCTGTTGCCTTTCCACCGCTCTCGGCAGCAAGAATGGTGCAAGACACGGCGTGGCACGCCCGGGAGCTGTATTCTTCGCGTTAGTCACGAGTTCGGCAGAGATCTCTTCTGGATGGATCACTTACTTCCACCCCTTGAAGCACGCGCTACCACGTTGTCGCCGTCAAAATGACGACGTCTCCTTCGTACATATTGCCCTCTTTGGGCACCATTTTGACATAGTTGCGGTATTTCTTGTCGGGCTGGAGTTCCTGATAGATCTGCGACGACTTCCAGCCACGGTTGATGAAGACTTCTGTCGAGATCTGCGCCCTGTCGTTGGCGTTCATGACGAGCCGCCCAACTGCGTCCGCGGCGTCCACGTACGCAGGATGCACGGGAGAATGAGCCGCCCTTCTGGCCTTGGCCGGGTCAATCCATCCCACAGCTTGAGGTTGCTGTGTTCAGATGACCTCGTCGATGCAGCGGTAATCCTCGTGGAACTGGGCGACACCCAGCACCATCGGGTATGCCATCCTGGCATTGAACCGCAGCTCTTGCCGGTCTCAAGATCCTGAGCTCCTGGACGCGTTGCTTGACGTGGCTATCTGGGCCTGGGTCTGTCAGCTCCGGATCGGTCGACGAACTTCATGCCGCAGCTTGCGTGCTCTGCCGTCGTGCGGCCGTTATCCTGAATATCTACGTCAGCATTCGCTTGTCAATAACTGTCGGTGATACTTACATCGACACTCGCGAATATAATCTTTCCAGTTCCGGCCTTGAGGTCGATCTTGACCGATGTCTGTAGAATCTGCGGTCCCTTCGGTTTTGCGGATGAGTGCCTTCTCGACAGACAGCTTGCCGATATCGACCAGTTGCTCGGCGACGAGGGCCGATACTTCTGGACAACATAGTTTCCGATTGTGAGCGCGATGTCCGCATACACAGACTGAGATATACTATGTTAGCAACCAAAGAAACAGCAGATCATAGGTGAGACCATGACTTACTGCGTGCACAACGGATACCATTCACTCTGGCCCTGCACCAGTGGGTTCAGGTCGGCCCGCGATATATCCGAGTGGGATCACTACCCGTGAGCTGTCACCACTGCCAGTCTCCTCGACAAGCTTATGCACAGTCGTGGGTGGCCGAGGACCTGGGAAGTGAACGGGGATAGTCGGGAGCGGATCTCCTGCATGGAGACTCCAGTCATTCACGTACTGCATCCAGTAATTCTTCAGATCCCAGTTATATGCCGGGAGCTGCAGTACTCGATGGGACGAAGGGAAATCGCGGTGATACTCAGCCCACTGTATTTCGACGCTTATGGTGTACAGGGACGCGAGCGCTGAGGTCAGAGGTTGCCAGGTGCCCTTGTTGCGCCGCATCGAGGACACAGTCCGAACTTGCTGGCCGAGTAGCCTTGACCAGGCCAGAGACGACAGGATGCGGTCCGAACTCAACGAAGATGGCGTCGTCGTTGATGGTTCTTCGAGTTCCTGGCTGCTGAGCGCACTCTCCAGGTTGACTGTCGCTGCGGGTGCCGGCGCAGATAATTGGGACTGATGACGTCCACTTCGGTGATTGTCTCACCCAACAACGGCGACAAAACAGGGACCACTGGCTCCGGCAGACACCAGCGGCCAAGGCCTCGAAATCCTCGAGCACTGGCTCAACCTGGGACGAGTGGAAGGCATATGGGACCTTATGAGGTCGCCTTGATGCCTTGGCCGTTAAGCTCCGACGCTTTAGCATGTCGGCGGAGGTGCCCCTCAAGACCACCTCTTTGGGAGCGTTCAGACATGCGATCTCGAAAGTGCAGCCTCCAACATGTAGGTGACATATGTTCTCGAGTGTCGATAGAACAGCGAGCATCGCATGGCTTCCGGCCGTGCACTTTGCCACCAAAAAGCTCTGCCTCTTACCGACCAGGACAGGCAGATGGTGTCTATATCCGGACAGAACACCTGCCACATTCAGTGCAGCATACTCGCCCAAGCTGTGGCCGACCACTCCACCGGTGGGCTTGAGACCCCACGACGCCCAGAGTTTGGCGAGCGATTTGCGGTGCAGACGGCGGCGAGCTGACGACCACGGGCGAGTAGTCGGCAACGTCGCCGTTTGCTGCCATGAACATGTCCTGAACCCAGGAAACAGGTTTCCGGGCGAGCTGCTCGAGTCTCGTGATCTCCGAGCGGAATAAGGAGAATGTTTCGAATAGGCTGCCGCATGCCAGGGTACTGGGACCCTTGACCCGGTGAAAGCAAACACGAGTTTTAGGTAGACTTTGGGCCTGTTCTGTTTTGTTCCTCGACGATGGCGCGGTCGAGCTGGGTCTTGATGTCGGCAAGGCTACCTTCGTTGACCATCACTCTGTGCGGGTGATGGGAGACGTCGAGCTGTGTCGTGTAGGACAAGGCTGAGAGAGCCGTCGTCCTCAACCTGACTCTCGAGGAACGTGTGGAGGGACTTGAGAGATTGCCGGCTAGAGATATCGCGCTCTTCGCCGAGATGGCAACCGGGTGCGAGGTGTTGACGTCGAGGAAGCATCGGGCTTGCCGGATGGCGGTGCGTCCTCGAGCACCAGGGCGCTGTTTCCGCCAGCCGCGCCAGTTGTTGACAATACGCGTCGATCTCACCTGGGTTCCGAGCCCACGGAGTGATCTCGCGAGCGATATGCACATTGCGCTGTAAAATCCTGGGGAACTTGTGGTTGATGCGCGTCTTGGTCCTGCAGTGCGGCGGATTGTGTTCTTCTCATCATCAGCAGGACCTGGCCAGAGATGAGATACCGGACGCACCCTCTCGTGGCCGATGTTTGCCCTGGCGCTACCCAAGTACAGAGGCTTGTGGCGGCCAAGCTTTAGGCGCAAAGACACTGAGGACAGACTCCCATTTCACCTGCGTCTCCAGCCTGAGTATTGTTCCATGGCACCAACATAGCTGACGTCCTAGGGTCAACGCCCGCTTGGTTTAGGATCCTGCGAAAGATCTCCTTCTGGGCTTCCGGATGCGGACGGGTGATGGACTCTGCCTCAGCGGAGTGGTTGTGTATGCGCGAGGATGACTCCCTGAATCGGGTCCTTGTCGGCCAGTGCATCCTCCAGGCGTTTGAGGATAACTGTTTACAGCTTCTCCTCTGCAGTACCCATCTGCATCATCGTCAAATGTCTTGCAGTTTCTGTGCGGGATAGAAAATGACCGCGTCGAGACCGGCGGTGAAGTCGGGGTTCGTGAGAATGTTGGTACCACCCGCAATCGCAGTGTCGACATTCCACGCCATGGGAGTTGCATGCGATATGGATAGCCGTTGCTGGAAAGGAAACGCACGTATCAATGGAAAGAAGCTCGGGCCTGCTGAACTTGAAGAAGTAGTTTACGACCAGGAAAGGCAACATTCCGCCTGGAATGAGTAGGTGTCGATGGCCTGCACTATTGGCCCCATCCAGTCGTTGCTCGTGACGCCATAGAACACGCCGACACGATCTTCTCGGTAGAGGGCGTGGCGCCGGGACTATACCAGCCTGTTCGATAGCCTCGGTGGCTGTGAGAAGCGCAAGACGCTGAGCAGGATCGATCTGCGGCGCTTCGCGAGGCGAGATGTTGAAGAAACGGGCATCCCAAAGCGGGCCCGGGGTTTCCAACCAACAGCCGTAGGGCGTTGCACTCGTGTTCTTTTTTGCCTCGAGGTCGACGTGTCTTGACATCCCGGTGGAAAGCCGGGCTTTGTGCACGTCGAGACCTTGCTGGAGTAGGTCCCAGAACTCTTCGTTTGTCGCCGCTCGGTACCGACCTGAAAGTCCGATGATGGCGATCTGGACCCGGCAAAGTGACCAGCGGCTGCTCTCGGTGCTCGAGGCAGCAGGTTCCTCGATGAAATGCTGAAGACCTCGACTCTGTCTCTGGACTGACCGAGTGCTACAAATGCCATCTGCAGCAGGTGGCAACGGGGCAGAGAGAAAGACGTGGGTGTCCTTGACTGATAATGTTATGGATCGCCTTGGTCAGATGGCCATACTGAATGGTGTCTGAGGATGTCTTCAAGAGCTTCGACGAGGCGCTCACGGAGAGTTTCACCCCTCAAATGGTGGCCATCGAAGGTCCGAGAGACTGAGTGCTTCCGAGTCCAGGCCATACGGGGCATCCGACAGGGATCCAGGGTTGTGGATAGCGTCGTTATTGAACAGATGGTGTATGAAAGGGTCCCTTGATTGGGAGTTTGACTGCACGTGCGTCTTTGAACGGCTTCATCTGGCCAACCTGCTCGAGCATCGCTGGACTGCCACTAATGGTGACACCTTTTGGGAGCTACTGAAGACATGTATGGGCCGAGACACAGTTGGCAAAGTCTGTCAACAGTTAGGAACACGCCTCATGCAATGACTAGTGGAACTGAACCACTCACCCTGGCCGTTCCGAATATTCTTCCAAGGCCGCGGAGGCTGTCGAGGCGTCCACGTCAATAACCAAGACGGACCAAGACTCTGTGCCAGATGCACCACCAGGCTGAAGTCTGTTCGCCATGTCCGTCAGCACACACCCCAGTACGGAATGCGACAGGACGGTCTGGACGGCAGCCTCGATCAGTTCCGGTACAGAGGTTGTGCAACTGACTGCCGCAGCAGACAGAGCCCCCGGTACATAACCCAGTCAGCAGGGTGTTCTGCCCCTGCGGGTAGTATTTTCCCTTCTGGTCATGGTACCCTATATGTGTACGTCATCAGTTTTGAAACACATTTATAATTGTCCATGGTTCATACTGATGAAGAGGCCCAGCTCGCATATAGACATGAGAACGGCTCAAAAATGACGGCAAACGCTCGTCAGGTGTAAGGTCAGCAGATCCTCGAGGTAGAAAATCTGAACGATGGAGGCCGCTGGCTGGCTTGAGATTCGAGAACTCGTATCGAGCATGGAGGGAGGGCTCCAAGAAAAAGAGGAGACGGAAGGACTATTTCACTCGTAAAGACTGCTGGGGCGATGGTTGACATTCAGGTTTGATCACCAAAGAGGAACGCCTGAATCGAGGCCATGTTGAGGCAGTCCTTTCCCACTTGGAAAGCTGCGAGTTACTTTGATATGATGTCTGTGTTGAGAACAGAGATGTCTCATATGAAAAGCAGTTTCTAACAAACACAGTCTAAGTTCAACAGTTCAGAGCCTGTCCTGGGCATTTCTATCAGCTCAGGGGGGAGCTGACTCAAGTCTTTATCACGGCTTCAACCTTCACATGCACACGCAACCTGTAAGGACGTTGAACCAGAATCCGCAGAGGATAGGACTCTGTTCACCGAACAACCATCACAACGTCGTTTTGACGAAACCGCATCGGGCTCTGGCGGCGGACGGGTCTGGAGAAACACTACTACGAACTGGTCTCCAAGATAGGGACCAGTTCATGGTACCGGGTATTGGGATCCGATTACCTCACCCGCCAGTCTACTTTGTTCTACGGATACTTGATCCTATGGTTTACAGGAGTACCAGTGGCAGTGTTACTTATTTTTGGCCCTGATAACGGTAACAGTGTTGTCGGATCGACGGACAGCCAGCTACGTGTCAACAATCGCCGTTATGGACTGCATACAGAAGATCGATATGTGTATCGATACGGCTCACCGACGACATTCTGGATAAATGAGTGCTTACTCAAAACCGCCAAGATAAAAGAGTTCATAACTCGGTATGGCGGCGGATTCCGGAAGCGTGGGAATTCCGCGAATTTTCCCAAGTCTGGGAAACAGCGCACTGCGTGCTAAGACTCGAGTCCGCTTCGAGATGGAACGATGCTCCAACTAGTCTCCGAGCACGCAACACAACTGTCGGGCGAAGCACCAGACAGGCCGGTGGCCTATGTAACTTGCGGAAAAGATGAGAGTTTGTTGCATCAAAAGGGGTAAACTGGGATTGAGATTGAAAGTGAGACTGGAGCATATGTCTGCTAACCTGAACCTTTGAGATCTGAGATTGATTTTATTCACCAGTCGATCTGAATTGAAAGGTGAAATTGCAAGATTCACTCAATATACACAATGGGGTTCTCAAGCGAAGCTTGATGCTAGGAGTCTCTTCCGCGGACGGTCCCGTCGCTGTCATCACTGGCGGAGGCGCGCATCGGCCTCGCGATGGCCCACGCCCTGGCGAGAACGGCGCCGCCAAGGTCTACATTGTTGGGCGACGTAGGCAAAGCTCGAAGAAGCCGCCAAGGATATCCAGCGTTTGTCATTCGTTCAGGTGCCACGGATGTTCAAGAGAAATGGTCACGGGTGACAGGACCATACTCACACACCAGTGGAAAGTATTATCCCCTTCCGGGCGATGTGACATCGCAGTTCTCCTCAAACAGATGGCTGAGACCATCAAGGCCGAGACGGGCCACATCAACCTCCTAGTCGCCAACGCGGGCATGGCGGGCCCGACGCTCGAGACGCCTCAAGCTGCGCGCGACCTCGCCGACTTTGTAGCGCATGCGTGGTCGGTGCTGGGCAAGGAGTTCAACGCCGTCTACGGACTCAACTGCACCGCCGCCTCACACCATCCTCGCCTCCTGCCCCCTGCTCGACGCCGGCAACAAGGCGGGCAACTTCGGCGGCGGCGCCGTCAGAGCCAGGTCATCACGGCGAGCACGGCTGCTTTCCTGCGCAACCCGCGCGCCGGGTTTGTACACGAGCAGCAAGGCCGCTGTTATCAGCATGATCAGAGCTTCTCATCCTTCTGCGTGCCGTGGGGTATCCGGTTCAATGCTCTCGCACTCAAAGCACTGCACTTCCTAATCTACTTCCAGTCCTTACTATAGCCCTTAAGACATTCCGTCGGCCCCGAGGGAGGAGGAAAAGAGGCTGCCTGTGGTAACATATGCACTATATGCTTGCGCGTGGATCCTGTTGTTAATCATGTGGACTTGTGTCGCGCACTAGTGTTCCCTTCTGAGCTGGCTGAGTCACTGTACGCACCATACCGTCTCACCTGGGACAAGCCTATCACCGAGGTGGGTGCCTTTCTGGCCGGCCTACCAGCCGCAGAGCGAGCCGGATCGACGAGGAATGGCCGGCGCCATACTGTTTGGCCAGTCGGGCGGGTGCCTTCACGAATGGCAGTGTGATGCTGATGGACGGTGGTAAAACTTGCCACGATACCCCTGTACCTATTAGATGAGAGTAGGTACTACTACCTCGAGGGCACTTTCCTGGGCCGCCGACGTGGCCGGGCAGGTAGGACTTGAGGTAGTTTTGGAAGAGAGAATATCATGAGCATGTGGTTCAGAAGTCCGTGTCTCATTACGCTGCAGGTGAATACCGTCACATGCAGTCTTTGCGGTGAGGGCCCGGGTCCTGTGTCGTGTGCCAACACATCTGTCATGTATATTATGCGCAGAGGCGCCCGTAGGTGCCGTGACCAATTGTTGACTGAGAGGCTGACAATGCAGAAACACCCTCATTTGGAGCATTATATGCTCACACATCCACCCTGGGCAAAATGAGGTGCGTTTCCACTCATAACTTTATTTTTATTTTTATGTTTTACTATATCAAAGGCAAAAGTACGGATAGTCAATACACTCCAGCCCACGAGACTTTCCAATCCCGCCTTTCAGACTCTGCCCCAGCCTTTCTTCACCTTGGTCGAGGCCGATCACAGCTCACAACAATGGCAACAAGAAGCCGACCGATACAAAAACGAGCAAGAAAAGTAGGGGAAAGTGGAAGAATACATTTGGCAAATGACAGTCAGCCCGTATATTTCTGACTTGTCGTTTGCTGTCTGTTCTATGTTGTTCTTGACACGACACGATACGACACACCAAATGAAAACACAAACCCGCACCAAAATATTGAGGATCTAAGTCTACAATATTGGGTCAACTCCCTCCGCACAGCACGCACCGTCGCTCTTAGCAGCCGTCAGCAACGATTTGAGACTAGTCAACACCTCCCGCTCTTGCCACCAACGCGGCTCCGACTCACGCCGGGCAGTTGAACTTTCCACCGCCTCGCCGACCCGGGCCGGGTCGCTCAGCAGGACGCTGGATATCATCCTGCGCTTGGCGCTGCTGTCGAGCATGCAGCCGCCGATGGCGATGGTACGTCCATGTCCGTGTCCATGAACGCCGCGTCGTCGGGGCGCTCAGGCGCGAGTCCGCTCGCTTTGAGGTGCCGGTCTGTGATGGTCCGAGCCGAAGTATTTGTTGTCCGCCAGGGACGCGTCGCCGCCAGCGGCCGCTGAGTTCTGGCGGATCAGGAGATGCGCTGGTGGTGGCGTCGAGATCTGCCCGCAGGTCAGAGCCAGCAAGAATTGCTGTCGGCTCGTCGTCTGCGGGAGCAGGGACATTGCGGGGATGGCGAGGACGTTGTCTATGGCCATCTTGTTTGTTTCGGGATTACGTCCATGCCGGGTCCGGGAGTCTTGTTGCCGGCCGTCGTGGGCCGCGGCAGGCATGTCACGATGGCATGTGAGGTCTGAAAAGGTGGAGAGGCGAGGCGGGATGCAGTCGTTATAGCCGTTACACATGCCTTCTGCCGATGACGAGGTTGTGCTGCCTCCGATCTCGTGGTCCGGTTTGGACGAGATTGCCGAACATATGACCGGTGATAGAGTGGTCGGGGCTGGAGTGGGTCCAGGAGGTAGTTGTGGAGAGCAGCTGGTTGTTGTTCGTCAAGCGATCCATTTGAGGTCGGCCCAGTCCAGCATGCCGGACTGGGGAGGCTCCGGGCCCCTGAGAGTGTCTCCATAGTCGGACGAAGATCCTGGGAGCCGGCAGCACGTCCTGGTCGCAAGCAATGGTCTGGTCGCCTCTGTCGGACTGCCATCTCGTACTTGTGCTCGACATGTGCATGCCGACGTCTTCACAGCTCATATCGAAGCCGGCAAAGAAGTGTGATGTTGTGAAGTCAGACTGGCCAGAGAAGTCGCGGTCGACGACTTGAAAGTTCATGCCTTCAGGGAAGAAGGGCTCGCTTCGGCGGCGTTTTGTGTCTTGACATTCGGCTCCGCGAGCGTTGCGGGCCTCCGTCTCATGAGATTATATCGACAGACGATGCCGTTCCGTATACATCGCTGGCAGGATGGGCGTACTCTGTTGCACTTGACCTGGGAGCGGGTACAAGCATCGCAGCTGTCCTTGTATCTGCCCGGTCTCGGCTGGTTGGTCTTGGCGGCCGAGGTGGGAGGTCATAATGAGCAGAGAGATATGATTATGGAGATGATGATTTTTGAATGGAAACAGAGCCGGAACGAGAATAGATGGAGCGGGACAATCACTGGCCGACATCTGGTGTTCGCGTCCGAGTTATATGGCGGTTATCCCAAGGGTCGCAGGAAACATGTGCATATACCCATCCCACATGTGTGGTCTTGGTGATGCCAAGAGGACTTGTCACGCATTCCTCCGATGCTGACAGACTTGTCGACCGGGTCTACATATATGTATCGGTATAGTGGGCAAGCAGTAGCGACTCACAACCGTGTTTAGTAGGAACGTGATCGAGCCAAGAGTTTGACCTGCGGCCCTCAATACTCGACATCTTGTCAGACCGAGTGCCTGACCAGAGCCCTGCAATACCAACAGGTACCAGACTGATCCTCGGTGGTCGTATTCTGACAGGTCCCCGCGAATATTGACTCTCACGATGAACCGCTCCCACAGTTGGGATCCTAGTGGTTCGGCCTCCATCAACCCCAACCCCGTCTCATCTCTGGAATGGAAAGATAGGGTTGAAGTGATGTCTATCGGGGCGGAAAAGCGCGCTGAGGAGAAGGACACCGAGTTAATGCATCGTGGGAATGCGGTGCGGAAATGGGAGGTTATCCGGAGTCATGCTTCCGTCAAAGTCCCAAGAAGGTCAAGCCATGGCTCGTCTGAATGGCTGGGCGGAAAGCGGGCGATCAACGTGCCAAACAAAAGCTTAATCAGAATCAGAGAAGCTTGTGTGAGAGGATCAATGCTTAGCGAGTCGAAGCTTAATGGCTGATTCTCTCGTCCTAAGTCCCCGTGGTCTTCAAAAATAAGACCACGCACCAGCACAGCCGCCGATTGCGACGTCAGAAGAAAACAGCTTGTAGCGGAGCTGAGATAAACTGTTGGGAAGTCTTCCAATCTTACGGCTTGGCAAAAGGCCAAGATGCGCCCGCGCCAAGGCGGTTGAACGCGAGCAGATCACCAGATGTTCGCACAACCAACTCGCCTTGGTGTCCTCTAGGTGTTTCTCGGCACCTAAATAGTGACGCCTTGGGGTTGGAAAAAGGCTTGATTCAAACCTCATCGTCCCTTGCAAGAGAGTTGGCAACGGTCGACAACTACCGTCACCATTGTATGGCAGACATGAGAAAGCTGAGGCAGAATTATCTTACGGCATGTTTAAACAAAGATACCATCACCTTGTCGGCATCGAGGAGTCCTGAGGTAAGCTAGTATCCACGCTGATACTTGGTGTATCAAGGGTGACAACGCGCTGCATAGCGGCAAGCGAACATGCGAACACAAACTCCATCTCCCCATTTACCCCCGCGGTACCTTCCCCACCTTAGGCAGGTCAAAGAAAGGCAGGGCGTTGAGTCTAGGTAGCTGTTTAGTACTGTCCGAACGGATATGTAGATCACGCTACTACAAGGTGCACCGATGATGGCTTCTGTCGGTTGATGGGGCTTGAGGGTACCTCAGGGCCTGCTGCAGTTGAGGGGCCTGAAGTCCCTTAACCCGCATGGTTCCCAATAGACGCCGATTGCGATAATGGACATGCTGTTGTGTTTCGTGGTTCGACTCACCGGAGCAAGATATGTAACCATACGACAAACGACACTCGGAAAATGGATGAGCAGCTTGTGTCCGAGCACATGTTTATGGCAAACCTCCAAAACTGCCCAATGATCGAAGCCCCCACTATCTTGCGAATTCACAAACGAGATGAGGACTAGATCGTGGCGGCTACGAGTTCCCCCGGCTGTTGTCGTTTGAGTGGCACAACGCTTTAATATTTGTACTGGTGGTGGGTGGTCGGTGAGGAGGGTCTCGGGTGAACCCTGCAGCGGGTCCGACAGGCTGACGGGCCCTGATTGTCCATTGGGAAATTGTCGGACCCGTATATTTACGATCCAGAGTCTCGGGCCGTCAACTCCATAAATGGCGGACTCTGACAGTTGGTCTCGTGGTGAGCTACCCACCTCGGAGAGATGGACAGCCAAGGTAAGAGGAATCTGGAGCATACCATGAATGAGAGGTGGCAGGTCAACAGCCGCATAAGACTGGTGATAATAGCCTGGGAAGCCCTTTGCCTTTTGGTCTCTTTAAAGTACATGTACATACACAGAGAGGTGACCCTGCAATGAATCACCAGAAATCAATTTTCCAAGAGATTAAAGATTAACGCACGGCACCTTTTTTCGAGTGTGTATGTCGCTTTTGCTATCCTACTGCCCAGGGACTAGGGAGTCGAGGGGATAGTGAATCAACAATGCTTGTCCAGGTGGCTTCACTGAACTGTGCCTGCGATTCAGTAACCTGAGCACTGTTCGGCGCACTGAAACACTCAACAACATCAACTTTCACTTTCTACGAGGCACTCATCATGAGTCAGGAGACAGGTGCCCAAAGTCAACCAAAACACGATGGCCTCCCTGGCCAGGTTGAACCCTTTGACGCAATGGCGAAGCCGGTTCCAGATAAACGCGGGTGTGCCCGAGTACAACGCCGGACTGCTCAGCATCATCACATTCTCGCGGATGTCTCCCATCATGGCTGTAGGTTCCAAGTTTCCACTTGTTTACTTTCAGGGGGATTCTTGGCAGGGGCAACAACGTTAAGGTGCTAACAAAAAATCGCGTTGTCTAGCTGGGCTACCGCCAGCTCTGAGCTCAACGATCTGCTCATCAATCCAAACCGGCACACATCTACCAGCTGGGAATCTGAAGACGGCATTGGAAGGGCACCACCAGAACGGTATACCGCGACCGCTCCTCGGGCTATATGGAAGAGTTTTCAAAGAGGACATCATCATCGGCGGTATCTGCGCGCTTTGTTCCAGTTCGGCCCAGGTCACCATGCCTCTGGTGGTGAAGTATATCATTTCATTTGCGGCCAGAGCGTACTATGCCAGCAAAATCGCCTGCCAAGTCCGTCGATCGGAGAGGGCGGGACTCAGTAATCTGCTTGACCGTACTGCAGGTCATTGCCAGTCTTGCGAACAATCAATTCTTTACCGTGGTATGATCGTCGGCGGTCAAGTCTGGGCAGCTCTCATTTCCATCATCTTCGACAAGGCAATGACCATCTCTGGGCGTGCGCTATAGGCTTATGGTAGCGCCCTCGAAGCTCTGCATTTACCCCAAGGTACCGCGCCGACAGCGGGCGACGAGGAGAAGAAGCACTTTGGAGACCCAACAGGAGTTCTGCTGGGAAGAAAAGGAAGAAGAAGGAAAAGAAGGAGGAGGAAGATGACACTGATGCAGGCTGGGAACAGTGGTCGGATCGTCAACCTCATGTCAGTGGACACGCACCGCATCGATCCAGGCCTGCGGATGGGTGCATATGGTATGGTCAGCGCCATTGACACTGACTGTAACTATAGTCTTGCTCTGTCATCAATCTCACATACAGCGCTTTGGTCGGCATCCTGCTGTTTCTGCTCTCTTCCCATTGTTATGTTCGGCATCACGTCATGTTCAAGCGCCGCAAGATTATCAACAAGATCACCGACGAGCGTCACCATGACACAGGAGGTTTGCTCGGCCATTCGCTTCATCAAGTACTATGCGTGGGAAAGCGACCTAAGACGTCTGGCGCGTGCGTCAACGGGAGATTAGCGGCATCCGATGGCTTCTCCGGTACGCGGAACCTGGTCAACACGACGGCAACACTATTCCAATATTTGCGTCTATGTCTCATTCATTACTTTCTCGGTTACGAGACCGCACCAGACCCTGCTCGGTATTCTCGTCACTTGCCCTCTTCAACCAATTGCAGGCACCTCTCATTCTCATCCCATGATTCTCGGCATGGTCACCGATGTCTCTGCAGTCACTCTCTCATGTCGAGCAGTTTCTCTGGCTGAAGATAGCCCATGCGAGGATACAGCAGCAGCTAAGATCTCAGACACCGAACTCGGATATTGC
>JAFKAK010000685.1:0-15513 GCA_019914995.1 Acanthochlamys bracteata
GCTTTAGATGACGGCCCGACACGGCATGCTCTAGTAAAGGCGAGAACGTGGATGCGATTTGCTGGACCGTCAGCTGCTGGACACAGACGGTCGAGCCTGGTAGATTGAACGGTGGAACACGATTCCGCCGATTTACGACTTTGGTCGGGATCATTGCACATGGTCAGAGCTCCATGCAGTCACTTGATACGTTCTGGGGCTTCCGCTTGACAGGTAGTTTACGAAGGCAATGGCAACCTCGAGGTCAAGTGATGCGCACACCGCATCGTGCCGAGCACGAGGCATCTGGGGTGCCTCGCGTTTGAGGCGCGTCAATGGGGCTGTCCAGAGAATAATATTCTTTTCGGTTTCTGGATGTTCTGGAAGCTCCACCAACGGCAGGTCGAGGGCGGCAATCTGGACTGCGGACGGCTGGGAGGCGGCGATATGCAGGTCTCGGTACGGCTAGGGCGGCTTGGGTTGTATGTTCCCTTTCACCTCTTCCCATTCACCCCAGAGTCAAAAAGCAGCCCTAGCCATCGCACGCGGCACGTCGGTCGCCTTTGTGTTACGGTTGCTGTGTCAGTGCTCATTGTCAGGGTTTTGGTCCGGCGGAGCGCTCCCAAATTAGCGTGGAGGCAGAGTTGAGCGCGGCAGCAGCGAGGCAGGTTGAGCCACCTGGGAGCGCCTCGTGTCCCCTGTCCCATCCCGCCATCCTCCCTGCCTCTCACCACCACCATGACTTCCGTCCAAGCATAGATTCTTCCCGCGAGTCGGTAATTCAGCTCAAGGTTCGCGACGGCAAGCTCGTCGCGCAACCCAGCTAAGTTCATTTTGCACCTCCGACAACAGAACGGTGAGACGCCACACGACTTTTTCTTCGCCGTCGTGTTGCTGGAACACTTGATGCGCAGACCTACGAACCACTCGAGTACCTCTCTCTGCACTATCAGCTGCAAAGGCATACGAGGACAAAGGAGCATTCGAGGAGTCGGAGTCCTCCCAGAATCGAACTCGCAGCCGGCTGCACGAACTCGTCATCGAAAGCGACTCTGATGAAGACGACACGATCGTATTCACACCACATGCTCCTCGTCGTCCTCGCACACCAGAGAGCTCGCGCGGTCCCTCACTACCCGGCATCAGCTGCTTTCTCCGCGTCCTCAGCGCTTGTTCAAGCCTCCAGCCAAGTCGTCGTCTGACCTCCCCTTCCCACGCGCTGTTGAAACTATACCTCCCCATCGCGCAAATGCGTCTAGCTTGCGTTACGTCCACCGACATCCCTCAATGTGTTGCACATGCATGACACAATCGGAAGGCAGCAGGATCCCATTGTACCGTTCCCTTACTCCGTCCACTGGCCCGAGTTGCCGCCAAGTCCGCCTCTCAGCCCACTTTGACACCTCCAGTGGCTGAGAAGGCTGCAGAGGAGAGGAGCCAAACGAAGCACAACAACAGGTAGCTGAAACCGTCAAGGCTGAAACCGTCAAGGCCACCCCAGAGAAGGAGAAGCCTGCTGCAAAGCGCAAGGCGACCGGTCACGAGCCCCTTCGTACGTCCTCTTGCCGTTTCTTTGTGCCCCATCCTGTCATCGCAACTCATCTCCCCCATCTAGGGTCAAGCGCTCTTCATCTCCTCCCGGCTCTGGTCGCAAGAACTCCTTCCTCAACTGGGCACACCGCATCCACCAGTCGCGTTCCACCCATCGGCAGAGACGCCGCTCGTCATTCCAATCAGCCTCTTCCCAACTCCCATCGACGTTGCTCCAGATACGACCAGGCCAACATCCGCGATCGACCCTGTGACATCTGGATCTGCACGTGAGGACACCGGGTCCGCGCCACAGTCGTCGACCCTGCAGAGACGCCTCGCGCGGAATCAGAACCACGCGACGAGTTCACGGCGGAACGACCCGCCTCATCGGCATCCAGTCTCACCCGCTGGCCCCTCCTCGCCCCACACATGAACGTTCCCGTAGCGAACCGATCGCGTCCATTTCTGTAATCGAGGCACTGAGTTCCGAGAGCACGGACTCGCGGCAGCCGTTGCAACCCCAGCTGTTGTTCCCACTCACCAGTGCTGAGGTTACAGTATCAGCGAAGCCGCCCGCCGCCGGCACCGTAAACTCCAGAAGAAGAAGAAACGCGCATCGGCGCCGGCGGGGGACTCAATACCTTCGCTGAGCCACCTTCTGGAACGGTATCGCCCCTCGGTAGTCAGCCCTGCACCGACAACAACAAAGTCGACATTCAGCTTTGGCTCGGGTACTTCGAGCTCAATCGTTGTCGTCGCGTCGAGTCCCGAGCAGATCACCTCTGTGACTATCGGACCAGTGCGCCTGGGAGGAAGAAGCGCGTGTCATCGTTGGGTATATTCTCGTCCTCCGCCAGCAAAGCGAGCAGAAAAGGCTCAGGATGCCGTCGGCGACGGTCAATGAGGTCGATCAGACCAAGGTCGGATGCCCGACAGTTGGAGGTGAACCGGTCACAAGAGGAGCACGAGCATGCCCGCGTTGACGCCGCCACCGACTACCCGCGTGACTCGCTTGGGCAGCCGAATATCGTGGTGACCCCGCCTACGGCACCAACGAGCGCAGTCGACAAGCCCGAGCGCCTGCTTCCACGCATCGACTCTCGCCCGACGGAGCGGTTGGGCTCCTCCGGGCAGTTAGCTGGAGAGCACCTTGACATCGACCCAGGGCAGAAGCCGAAGCCAAAGCATCGTCGTCTCCGTCCTCGCTCTTTGGAGGATCTAGTTCATCTCGGCTTTACAGCCGCTGCCGCTTCCGCGTCCACTCGACGCTCATCAGGCTCGACAGCCTCCTGCTCCTCGTCCTGTTCGCACAACTGCCCGCACTTTCGAGCGCGACAACGTCAGTTGTGGCCTGTTCCAGGCATGGTAGCTCCTGTGTCAGAGCCTTCAACTCTGCTTCTGTCTCTGCCCCCAGCCTCAGTCTCAGCCCTATCTCCGAGTCGTCTTCAGCCCTTCGACACCTAGGGGAAGGTGGTCTGCAACCTCCAGCAGTGACGTCGCTTGGGGTCGCGCCAGCACGCTGAGTCTGACGACGATGACGCGCTGCTGATGGGGATCGGGTAGCGCGGCGAGGACGACGAGAAGGTTGCGTAAGGCGACGGCGGCAGGAGAGAGGCGAAGGTGGTGCCAGAACCAGAGCCTGTCGACGAGTCCGAGAAGCTCCTGCAGAGCCGGACCTGCATCGCTGGAGGGCCAGGGGCGTCCACTCCCAGCTTGTTGCTCGCACCGACTCCGTCAGTACCGACACCAGAGCTTGGCGCGCACTACCCGCGCCTTCGAAGATGACACACACGATTCGGGTTCGGACTCGACCGGACAGCGAGTTTGGTGGCGGCGACGATGGTCTGGGCCAGCGTGCCGGTGCTCGGGTGTCGTTCGCCGGGACAACGCCAGCACGCGTCGCGAAGCTATTCTCAGCGTTGTTCACGAAATTGCGCCGCCAGCGCCGGATGGAAATGGACTGCCAGGTGATTTGCCGTACGGCGCATGCGCTTTTGGTTTCCGCGTTACTGACAAGTCTGTGTCACAGTTCAAGCCCTTTCACACCTCCGTCAACAGCAGCATTTGTTGTATCGTCCTCTTCGCGCGCGTCGCTCTTCCTTCGGCGCGGCTTCTTCCCTCCTGTCCAGCTGTAACGATCGCTCGCCATTGTTCATTCTGCCGGCGCCAGTGGCTCGCACCAGCCCCATTTTGACTTTAGATGACACGACACATGGACACCCAAACTTACGTAGCAAGACTCAATGAACGGACTCGCACTCTCGCATACGCAGACACTATGGCTGTGACTTTGGATTCATCCCTACCTAAACCCAGTTTGCCGCCACGCCCACATGGTCGCCGGACTTGACTTCAGACAACGCTCTCGCTCTGACACTCCGCATGAAACCACAACTCACTTCACGCACCCCGCTGCTGCTACGTCCCGTCTTACGTTTACGCGTAATGTTCTTGTTGTTCAATTAGCCTCATCCCCGTCCCTCGTGTCTGCTGCTCCATCTAAAGCCCAGAGAACAGACTCCGCCTTCTGCCGAGCGGGTTCGCGCTATCTAATCCTATGCTATCGCACCCGTTGTCGTGCCGTTTACAATTGCAACAAATCAAAGAAATGCTTGTTCTAGTACTCGAGTCAGACCCAGACATCCGCCTCGCACCTGGGCTCCGTTGCCATCCTGCTTGGACCGACAACCTTCCGCTTGCACCCAATCAGCCAGAACTTCATGAACGTGCGTGGTGCTCCCCACTATCCGGGAGTCGCTGTGGCAAGCGTCCGGTCCAACCTGGGCACGCGAATCTATCTGTGTCTGACCGCTGGCATTCGCCTGCACAAAGTTAATTTTGCACGCATCGTCCGATGTTTCGTGTGCTGGGCACTAGCCGGCGACTCAAAAAATGCACAAATCAAACAAGACCGATTTGATGACGGCAGTTTGAGAGCAATTTCAGGAGGAGTATACCTGCTTGATAGCTGCGCAACACCGTCATCGCGAACGAATTTGCCGCTCCTCCTCCTCCAGCATTTGGCAACGCAGGTCCAGAGGATCTCACTGTAAATAGTGCATGCAGCACAAAATCCCAGATTTTGAACTCCGGACGGAGCTGAGAATTGATGATCAGAGGATCTCCATGCAGAGCTCAGGTGAGCACATCAATTGACAGAACGGGTCTGATAATTTGCACGTTGTATGGGCGCGTGGTTCGAGGCGGAGTAGACCCGAGCCCCCAGGGTTGGCCCTCCTCCCCATCGCCACTCTCAGGTTTTTCGACACGAGCAAAATGGCCCCCCGGACGCGAACCGAGAGCGTGCACTCTCACAAGGCATCAAGCAAAAACACCGACGGAAGACGATCTTCCGGATGTGATTGCAGAACGGTCTGTAAGCACCGTCCTTCGAGCGGCGGCGCGAATTGTGCGTGCACGCGAGGTTTTTCCGGCGTACCGCCTCTGACGGAAGCTCATCTAAGCCGTCCTCGATGTTGACGCGAGCTCGCATTCGTTTTCTGTTGACAGCACCTCTGTCCGAACCTTGCGACGATTTCGTTCGCGTTCAGCATCATGGTACGTCCGTCTGTTCTAGGTCGCGTGGGCACAAGGGTCTGAAAATCTCTGTGTTTTGTGGGATCTACAGGGCATGTGTTCGTCGGTGCTACGACGTTCAACACGCCGTCTGCTGCTCCGGTGGTCCGCAAGCGTGACTTGGTGCTGGATCTTGGTGCGTGGGCGAAAGCCGTTACCGTGGTGGTGGCTGGCTCGACCGCGAGGCTGATGATTGCCTGGGATTGTGAACGTGATCGTCAGGTGCAAGCATGTGCTTTATGCGCTTGGCGCGAGCATTGCAGGATTGTTTCGCATTCCCGACCAGTCAGTACAACTCTCAAATACTTCAGAAAGGATTAATTGACCTTCGTGTAGGCGGCGGTGGCTTCTACACTGCGAGCGCACAGCTATGCCCCAAAGCCGCAACGCGCCTGGTATGTGACTCCCAATCTTGTCACTGACCATCGTTAACCCAGTCTCTCATCACCCTCTGGTAGATCAACAAACATCATCGGCTGGCTCAGCATCCTTGGCCAGATCGCGGGTATTTCGTCAACAGAGTTCGGACTCGAACATGATTTGGGCCGCAGTCAGCGTCGGCACTGGCGGTAGGTGACGATCACCTCGGCAAGGTCGTCGGCCTGTTCGCTGGTCTGTTTGTCGTCCACGGTCTTCGGGTGCGCTTGGAATATAACATCATTGAGGGTATGGACCGATGTTGGCGAGAACTGCCACAACGCGCATGCTTGCTCGCCTGACCACCGGCTTCGTGTTTGTCAACGGTCCGTTCCCTCATCATGTCTCCACTTGCATCCCACTGAAAGGCTTCCCCAGTTGGTGCGACCATCCTCATTATCATCGTTCTTCTCGCGATGACGGGCAAGGAAAACATGGTCAGTACATTTGTTTCTCATTGGTTCTGTGTGTGCTCAATCGGCATCGGTCGTAGAACTCGGCCAGCTATGTTTCTGGCTCAGAGGGAATTGTCAACCAGACCGGCGGCTGGAACACTGGCCTTCGCGTTCCTGTTTGTCTCCTCTGTCCAATGGACCATGACGGTTTGTTCACCTCGCCACGCCTCCAAGGCCGTGAGCCTAATCGGAATGCTAGGACCACGACGCGACTGCGCACATCTCGAGGAGGTCAAGCGCGCCGCGTACGCCGCGCCATCGGCCATCTTCATTGCAGTCATTGGTACTGGTCTCATTGGCTGGCTGCTCAACATCGTCCTCCGTCCTCTGTTCGCCAGCACTGTACGTCGCGTTATGCTGGAGAGACTCTTATATTCTCAACTTCATTACAGCGACACGCTTCCGGTCCTCGGGTCTCGCGTTCATGGAGGCAAGTTCAGCAGTACCCGACAGTCCCACGACGTCCTGACATGCGTCCACAGATCATGCACCAGCGCATCGGCACCGCTGGCGCACTTATCCTCTGCACCCGTCGTCGCGACCGCGTTTCTTCGTCGTCCAGACCGCGCTCCGCCGCCAGCCGCACCGTCTTGCATTTAGCCGCGACCACGGCCTGCCAGATAACCGCTTTACTTCGCGCACTCCCTGACGCAAACTCCCTCCGCGCTTGTGTCACCACCGCCGTGTGCTTCCTTCCCGGTCTGTTGGCTCTTGCCAGTATGACGGCGGCCAACGCCATCTTTGCGCTGACGGCGATGGCGCTCTGATTTGAGCTACATCTCTGCGATCTTCTTGCGTCGGTACTGCACGCGAACCACCCGGACGTAATGTTTCAAGCCTGGGCCGTTCTACATGGGTGATGGCTGTGGCCGTTATCTTTGAGTCGTCTGTCCAAGCTCGATGCTGATGTTTGGACCCAGGGCTTGTTTCGCGGCGAACTGTATCTGCATCGGCTGGACGCTCTTCATCACCGTCATCTTCGCTGCCGACGATCCGCCCGGTCACCAAGGATAACATGAACTACGCGCGTCCGTCATCACGGTCGGCGTTCTCGTGCTCGCTGTACGTCTTCACATCCCGTATGTCGTTGCTCATTGTCGATCTGCTGTCGTTGCCATTTTCAGGGTGTGGTACTACGTTCAGGGCCCGCCGCCACTATGTGGGCCCTGTTTCCGACGTCCACCAAGAGCAAGAGACAGCCCCGCCTTATTCTGCTACGAATGTCGTCGAGAACGAGGCTCCGACGGCGGATGTCAAGAGCGACGTCCAATGTACCAACGCACCGCATCGTATCTGACTTTCAGGGTAGAGCTGTGAATATGCCAATGTGGAATTGTCTGTGGAAGTATCTGACTCTGACTCAACTGTATCCTGTAGCTCTTCACCTAGCATCTCGTGTTTCGGTCTGTAGACCACTCCTCCAACAGAGGTCTTCTACACTCTTGCTCTTGCACCTGCTATTTCTCCCAGTCTCAGTCGTGGGAAGGGAATGAGCTGCATGGTGAGCACAACCCTGTTCGAGCGTGCTCTGATCCGTTTTCGGCAGCTCGATCGCCACATCCGAGCGAGTATTTGGGCCCACGCGGACTTCAAAGAAGGCCATTGCTCCTCTTCCTCTCGCCATCGTCCTCTGTCCCACGCCTCGCCTCGCCACCGACTCACGTCACGACTACCAGGTGTGTTTACTCGTCCTTCGATGTGTTGAGTTAACTCGTCGTGCTGGCCATGGCAGGCATCGCCTTCAACCACTCCTTTGTCTCCTACGCTCCGAAAGTCCACTCGCATCATCGAAGGCTATGCATCTCTCTCTTCCGCTCGCCGTCCTTGCCGTCGCCGCCAGCTCGCTCGCTCTGCCCATCGCTGCCCCACAGGCACCTCCAGCCCCTCCGACGCCGGCTGCTCCTATCCCATCAGCTGTACGTCTGCGCCCTTTCCGATTATTCTGTGAGATCCTTTTAATTGATGGCTTTGCGGGGCAGGCCCCCGCTGCCGCCAGCACTTCCTGCTGGTCTGCCTCCCGCGCTCCCGGCCGCCCCCGTCCCAGCTCCGACTCCTCCAGCCTCCCTTCTCCTCCAGCCCCTGTCAGCCAAGCCGCGCCACCCGCCACACCTCGACCACTGGTAACCAAAAGACCGTCTCACCGCCGCCAACCAAGAAGCCCAAGAACAAGAAGAAGCCTGTCTCGCCCGCGACCTCGGCGCTGACGTTGTCCCGACGCCAACAGCGCCGTCGAGTCGGTCTCGGTGCAGTTGGCACTGTGTCTGGTGTTGCTGGGTTGGTTGGTTCCACTGCCAACAAGAACGGGCGTCGGGATGTCGACGTCGTTCCTGCCGTCAACCACGCTGCGGGTACGGTCAACTACGCGGCGTTCGGTCGTCGATCCATCAAATTTGTCAATCACCGCGGTCCGGGCTCCCGGTGTCTATTGAACGCGACCTCAGTCCACGGTCGTCTGCCCATTGTCGACGACGCCAGCAGGATTCGGGCGTTGTGCCGGTGCAGCCTGTCAAGAAACATCCCTGTCGAGGCCGTCCCCTACCGCACACCTGCTCCTGGGTCCTCTTGGCGCAGCCTGCAGGTGGAGGGCGGATGTTCCCGGTGCTGTTGGCGCGATCCTGTTTGCTGGCATCGAGAAGTTCTGTCTCTCGATGATGCAACGCGTCTGATGTGTCCTGTTCAACTGTACAAGTAACAGCCGTGTGGAATAAAGGCTTTGGGCTGCAAATTTTTTGAATGAATGGGTCGTGATAGCGTTAGATGAAGGCCAGTGAGTCTGAGCTGCACCACGGAAATTAGGGCATGTAGCAACCTTTGGGCGTCTAATCTTGAATCTAGCGATTGTGGGGGGCTGTGTTCCAAGGGTGAGGCCTCAGGGTCGCAGCGCGAGGCATGAACGAGGCTCAATGCAAAAGGACGCCGGACTGCCTCGCGTCACCCTCTGTTTGTATACGTACCAGCCAAGACTAATGATCTATGCCTTGTCTGGTCTATTCGGCGTCTGTGCATGCCGTTTGAGATAGGTCTTTGCAGTGACAAGACGGCGGTTGCGACCGGGGATGGAACCACTGGGGAGCGCCAAGGTGCGCTGGGTTGAGGGGCTGTGGTATTCTTGAAAAATCACACACCCGTGGTTGGACGCTCCGGAGCTCTTGACGAGCCGTGGTGAAACGAAGAGAGCGGTGTGATTATCGGTCGTTTCCGCAAGACCGGGTTTGACTTGACTTGACGTTCTGTCCTTGCGCACGCCGTCTGCACGCCTTTACGCTACATTTCAGCCGCACTCAGCAGCCCCTCACCCTTCAGCACGTTTTTTTCTTCTTTCTCTGGGTCCAACCGGTGTCACCCCTAAGCCCTGGAAATCGCGCGGCCTTCTTCTTCCTGCGCCTTTCTTCTGCAACAACTACCACGGACGTGATGGGTGCGGCAACTTCTACTACTTACTACTGCTTCGACTACAGCAGCACCAGATGCTTTGCCGAGGCGGCTGAATTTGGGACCGCCTGTACGAGTGCGTCGACGGCGCCGACGCAGACGCGCAGCTCGTACCCGAGTGCCCACCAGCGGTACGGCGGGGTACGTGGCGGCGGCGGCTCGACGGGGCTGGTCAAGTGCCTACCAAATGGCGGCTCCATGGCGCTCTTACGGCGGTTCTTCATTATACGGCGGTGGATGGGCGGGTACGGTACCGATGTACGGAGGTACATGGCGGGGATGGGGAATGGGAGGTACGGTGGAATGGGTATGCGGGCGGATACGGCCAGCAATACTAGACCCGACGGTCAACCTCTCCTCTCGGCCACCCATCGCTCACACAACAGATGGAAGGCGCGACGGGCCAGACGTTTGCACTGCTCCAAGCTTCGTCGGGACGTTTGGCAGTCTCGCGCAGATGCTCGAATCGAGTCTTATGGCGACACACAGCTCGCTCTTTGCGATGGTGGTTGCCGGACCAGCTTTCGCATCTGAAGCAGGCTCTCGAAGCGTTGGGCTTGTTTGGACTGGTGGCGTGGTTGCGGGAGGAGGCTGTTCCCGAGACCTGAGACGAGCTGAGGCGCGAGTTCCGTGCCTTGCGAATGGGAGGCGTCGCTGGTCCACAGGCACCACGCGCGAGTCGGAAACCACTCGTGGTGTTTTTTGTTGGCGGTCTTGGGTCTGTTTTATGCGATGCATAGGCTCATCCGGCTCTCAGAGCCGCGTCCCACCGCCCGCTGTGGGTGCAGGTGGTGCACTGACCCGAGCCAGCTTGCGTTCGCGCGTGCTCTGCATCCGTTCGGCGCACGTGATGCGATGGAGCTTGGTTTGACGCCAGGCGATATCGTAGCAGTGTTGTCGCAGGGAACGGATGGAGCAGGAGAGTGGTGGCAGGGACGCACGAGGGACGGTAGGAAGGATGGTTCTCGAGGGCCTTGTCGAGGTACAGACCTGCAGGTGGGGGGGAGCACCAGCGATTCCGCAGGGGGAGGATAGAGGCGGCGACGCAGCCGATTGCTGGCAAAACTGTACTAATCGTCTCAAACCCCCTCAAAAATACCTATGGCCAGTCTGTTTATTGCGGCATCTCTCTCTAGCATGTATCTTACTCCGCACTTTTGTCTCACTATTCACTGTCCTGTGTCTCTCTACAAGCTACCCTGATCATCCGTTATCACCACCGCGGTTCCGACGATTGTTGCGGTGGAGCCTGCGTTCGTCGCTGTCAACGTCATGACAGCCGTCGACCCAAACGCCCGCAGCCAAATTCAGATCTCCCGCCACTTGACGAGACTGACAGCTTGCAACTGTATTGGATTGGTAAATCGTGCCAAGTATATAAAGTACAGTAATAGCACGAATTGTCCCTGTCGATCTTACGCGTGCGTTTGCGGGAGAGAAGCAAAGATCCGCATCTGGAATTCTCTGGTCGGATCCTCGAGTTGTGCTGCGCTAATGAAGCCAAAGGAAACACACACGGGCACTGTGATTGGGATCGAGCGACGTGCGACACGATGGCGGAGCATGCGTGGCTGTGGGGACCTGTGTCCGGCCCCAGCAGAGAGGGAGCTGCTCTGTGTGCGGAGAGGGTGGAGGGGGACGGACGCTAATAGTTGTGCCAGTGGTGCGATCGAGCGTAATTGCACCTTGCACCCTCACTCCGATCCTCCTTCCTCCTCCGTCTCCCTCCCGCGCCACAATGGCTGGTAAACAGGTACGCACTCAAATATTCAACGTGTAGAGAATGGGAATTGACTGGATAATGTGTCGTATAGTTGGGCAAGCTGCAGGTGTGTCTACCTACCTGCGATAATGATATCGTGCACGCGCTGACCAGGTAACTTCTGGGATGATAGTGGGCCGGCGAGATGATTGCGTTCTCAAAGAGAAAACGACGCTTACAGACGAGTTCCTCGAGCTCGAAAACGATGTCGAGCTTCGCCGCGTTGGTGTCACTAGTCCGTGACGGGCGTCGCACCATCCTGCAGGCCCGTTGCTAACCCAACCTCACATACCCCCGTTCCACTCTATACTTGGGCAATGAAAATACGACAAACAGACTGCACTGCGCGGCAACTGGGTATCATTCGTATCTGCTCAAGAAGAAGACGAGCGAGGCGATCGACGAGAACACAAAGCTGTATCCGGCGGGAGGCGCTTGGGCTCGTCATGATCAGTCACGGCGACGAGTTTGGCGAGGACTCTGCCTTTTGTAAGTCTCTCTATCTGCTGCTCCCTCAGTGGTGCGGTGTACCTGAACAAACTGCTCAACAGGACAATCGTTGGTCCGTACGGTCGCGCGCAGGTCAAGCTGGCGACGTTGCAGGGAAGAGTTTGCGGCGGCACTTGCGAGCGGATATGTTGCGAGTATCGAGAAATCGATGGAGGAGATGGCAGAATATCAGGCACAGCGGAAGAAGTTGGATTCGAGGTGAGCTGTGATGGTGGTGGTGGTGGTGGTGCGGGCACCACGCTGGCATTGGCCCCGCACCGCGTTGTCGCCGCGAGCACGCGCATGAGGACCGGGTCTCATTGAATGCGACCGTCGCTTCCTCGCCCGAGCAGCCAAGATTCACGTGTTGATTGATCGTTCTTCCCTCCAGACTCACCTACGATGCCGCGATTACGAAAGCTAGCAAGACCTACAAGAAGGATAAGGAGCAGAAAGAAGCAGAGCAAGAGCTCGCGCAGGCCAAAGAGCGTTATGAAGAGATCTCGAGGAGACGTCCAAGCGCGGATGCTCTGATCCAGGAGAACGAAGTGCAACAGTGGCACGATCTCACAGCGTTCCTCGACACCCAAGTCAAGTACGCCACCGACGCGTTGGCGATCATGCAAGAACCAAGACCTCGTGGATCTCGAGACGAGCATCAAAAGACTTCCACCGGCGAAACCATCGGCCCGCATGCGTTCCCGTCGCGGAGCAACTCGATCAAACGCGAACGGCCGGGGAAAGATTCAGGTGCGAAGCGTCCTGCTGGCGAGGAAGGGTCGGGACTCGGACGTACCGTCACCCAAGTCGGCAAAGGGAGCGACCAAGAGCGATACGCCACGTCCTATCGGAAGTCTCTCGCGTAAAGGCAGCGCTGCAGCCGAAAGGAAGCGGCGAAAGACAAGGAGCAGGCGGGAAGACGGTTGAGTATGGCCGGACGCGCGATGAGCGCGGTGTCGAGTGTGGCGAGCATCGGGCGCAACGGAACCAAGACGACCGAGCGGGACCGCGAGCCAGAACGCAGGTTTGCCGACTTGAACTCGGACGAGGGGAGGAAAATGCGGGGAGAGTGGGACAGAACGCAATGGTCGTTCGTCGTCGCGCAGTAGTAGCATGCGCGTTGAGCAAACGGTCGCCTGGTTCACGCACCGTGCCACTTCCGCCAGTCAGCCCAAAGATCCAACCTGCGGCGTCGTTGGCAACTCGCAAGACGTGTCGTGCGCTGTTTGATTACAGCCCGAGCGCGGGAGATGAGTTGACGTTCACTGTCGGCGACAGATTGTCGTGCTCAGCGAGGTTGCGGACGAATGGTGGCGAGGCGAGATCATCGCCGGGTCCAACGTCGGTCGGAAGGGTCTGTTCCCAGTGTCGTACGTCGAGGTCCTCAGAAGCCCGTGGTGCCGCTGCGTCCACCGTTACCGGGACGCGGAAGCAGCAGTCTCGGCAGCGCGTCGGGAGGTTCGAATAGTGCGGTGGGGGCGCGCGAGTCTGGGTGCGGAGCAGGACGAGTCTGTACGAGAAGGCTGCAAGAGCGGTCAGGACGATCCACCGCCGACGCCGAGCGATTTCGAGGACGAAGAAGGGATGGGGAGGTGTTTGGAGACACGAGATATGCGGTCAGGATCGCCGACGAGTCCGTCTCTACCCGTGAGTGGCGGCGGTGTGGGTGCTGGCCGGGTCCGGTTCCTGCAGCTGGAATGGGAGACGAGCGAGGACGAGAGCGACGATGGTGGAGGCCGCTTGTAAGGTCGGTGCCGAGCTCGGGGTCGTTGGAGGAGCAAGAGCAATGCACCAACGACGCCGGGAAGAAGGCGCCACCACACCACCGTCGCGCAAGTCTACAGGAGGAGTGGGAGGAGGCGCCGGGGCCGTTGCGCCGGGGCGCCGATGCGTAGTCTCAGCGTGGGCTCGCTCGGGAGCGTGCTCAAGGGCGCGAGTCCGTTCGGCGATCGCGGCGGTGGCGCGAACGAGAAGGTCGACACGCAATGATTGCACAGAATGCGGGTGCGACGAGTCGGAGCAAAACAAGTTCAAGAAGGGGTACTGCAACGCGTGCTTCCACATCCACCCGCTCGCGAGTTCATGAGAGTTCGTTTAGTTTCTGGATCCGGGATTGATTATGTATTCGAACATGTAGCATCGCACATGGACACGTATATCAAATGTGTGCCTCCCTGGAAGGCCGTGCCACTGCAATTGAGGCGAGGCTTGTTGTTCGCCCTAATCGGAGCTCGGAGCCTCGCCTCTCTTCTCCCGAACACCGCAAAGAGCTTCCGGGCACCGCGCGCCAAGCCGCCCACTATGGGCGCCGTTTCAGTATAGTTGGACATGCACAGGTCCTGGGCGATCGCTTCCAGGGGACGAACAAGCACAGCTCCGAGTCGCCGTGCAGACTTAAACTCAGCGCGGTCTTGAACATGCTGCGGCCGTACCTTTCTTCTTTTCGTTGTTTCGTTCTTCGTTAGCATGATGGCTTCTTTCGCTGAGGGTCTCGACGAGCTACATGCTGCGGCGCTGCAGCAGTATGCGGGACGCGTTGAAGGAGCAGCAGAGCTACGGCCTGGGGTGGACGTGAGGCGTTTGGCGCGTTCGTGAGGTGGCGCGAAGACGAGACTGCGATTTGGAAGGCCATATACGATGTTGCGGATGAGCTAACCTGTCCAGGCGCATTCAACTGGCTCGGGCGCTGTGGATGTGCCGCTGTCGTTCGCGATGCCTACACTCCGCCCTGCCACCGAGATCGAGGGCATCGTCGCCTGTACCAGCAATGTATCAAGCCCCCTGCACGCCATCGTATTTGCCACCAGAAACAGAATGCTAGTCCAGCGTACCCCCCACCATCACCCTGTTCCGGCAAGTCAGCCGCCTGCACCCGCGCCGGCCGTTGAGCCTCGGCATTACGCTCCGGCCGACGGAATGTGCCACGCTTCACCAGAAGTCGCAAGTTCTCGCTCATCATAAAGCGAATTTCCAGTCGAGCATGCAGCAACGACAGCTCAGCTCGAGCAACTGCAAAACCTTTGCAATACGACCTGGGAGACAATGGAGCAACAACTCCGAAACTGCACGGTCAGCCGAATACTCATTACCTTGGGATCCCGAAGCCACCCCCACCTCAACATATCAGCGCTGGAAAAAGAATACCTCGTACACACCAGGCATTCAGGCGTTGCACGCCGGTATTGGCACGCTGCACCAGACGTACCTTGATGTCATCGCGTTGTGGGTCGACGCTGAAGACAGAGGATGATCTGATGTGTGGTGCCGCGCAATGGAGCAGCTTTTCGTATTGCGAGCGTGCGTATGAGAAATGGGAATACGCTGAGACGGAGAGGATGGAAGGCGAGTGAGAGGATAGTTCGAGATGTATCGATCGGGGTGGGGAGATGATGTTTCGGAACGCAAGCATGGTGAGGTGGGAGAAGGCTGGGATTGTGGGGACGATGTTGATGACTGCATACAGATCACGAACCAGAAAGATGTCTCGGCAGCTCTTGCCAGCTGCGGCTACAGAGGCCTCACAGGCGCGGACAGAGACGCATCTCTTGCAACGACTCTCGCCTGTCCTCGCCGAGCATCTTGCCTACCTGAATTCGTCCACGGACGCCATCGTCCATGTTCTCTTGCCTTTCTGCGAGACGCTACCCGTCGCCTGCGATCCCCGCGACGTCGACAATGTGCCTGCACTCACCCCAAAAGCGACGGCGAACTCCTCCGCACAACTGCGCGGGCTGTCAACATACTCGACGCTGCTTCACGTGTCGAACGGATTTACGACCACCTCGGCGGAGCGGACGCGCGTCTCTTCGAAGCGACCTGCGCACAGGATGCCGATACCATCGTCGCAAGCCATCCTGCAGAACCTCGACG
>JAFKAK010000686.1:0-15345 GCA_019914995.1 Acanthochlamys bracteata
TCTGGAAAGGCGATCCAGGCATCGAGAATTTTATTATTCGTTTCAATTCGGAAGACACGATGAAGAAGTGGAATTCGCAAGTGGATGCTCAACGGCGCGCTTTTTAGAGACCAAGCGCGCTCTGGCGCCAGCACATCACAGTCGAGGCCCTCGGATACACAATTCACATACATGCGACCAGCAGCTCGAAACCCATACGCTGAGAACGATGATGATGACGATGATGACGAAGATATAGATACAGTCGTTCCCGGATATCCACCGACCAGCTCAAGCGCCTCCA
The DNA here is from genome assembly GCA_019914995.1 of Acanthochlamys bracteata. Taxonomy (NCBI): domain Eukaryota; kingdom Viridiplantae; phylum Streptophyta; class Magnoliopsida; order Pandanales; family Velloziaceae; genus Acanthochlamys; species Acanthochlamys bracteata. The sequence goes on from JAFKAK010000686.1 coordinate 284, forward strand.
TACGCTCAAGGTCGACCACAGGAGAGAGCGTAAACGAGACAGATCCTGGGGTACCGCCTCCACGCTTCCCCATGGGCTACCCCAAGCCCGCTAACTCTTCGTACCCAGCAACGCCAATTCAGGCAATCAGGACTCGTACTTCTCTCCGTAGACACACCCATGTCCACATACTCAAATGCGCGTACAAGCTCTTCGTCAGCAGGGACATTTCCGTTCCCGACAGACGCCACCATCTGGGTATCACGAAGAGAACAATCGCTACACTGCACCTGCTCGAGGTCATATGACTCGTGAATCCTCTGTGGGCCCTGGTCCGCACCCGTCAGGGCGTGGGTGCAACGTCCGTCGTTACCACCCACATCATCGAATTCAGCAAGTATGGCGGCAGGACGATTACGGGCAGCGAGCAGTCGGATATTCATAATTCACTCAGGGCCGGGAGACAGCCGAATGGTCAGCAGCCCTCAGTACCAGAAGTGCCTCCGTTCCTACGCACTATGCCTACAATGCGGCCATCGTGAACCGCAGCCAAAGCAACTCACCCAGCGGTCTCCCTCCGCGGGCCGCCACAGGCTCGCCCGCTATTCAGAGATCGTCTCGTCCAGCAGCGAACAGCTGCAGAGCTCGCCGGAGCCCACCCCGACTACTACGGCGGTTCTGCACGCAGAGATCCTAACGGTATCCCTGTAACACGGACAATGACGCCGCACTCCTCCTTCGAGCGCAGTCAAGGCACCCTAACACCCGCATCGACGGACTCGCAAACCATGTCACCTCCGTTGTCACAGGCATCCACGGTGGTCGAAGGCCCTCGGGCATACCGACGCAACTCAAGGTCAAGGTGCACTGTAATATGGCGGGCAGCAACGTGACGCTCGTGGTCGCACGAACATCAGCTTCCAGAGTCTGAAAGACCGTATTGATGCGAAGCTACAGCGGTCTACTTCGGTGTCGCAGCTCGGGACAAGTGAAGCTGGAAGTATCTCGACGACGATATACGTATGTGACTATTTCGACAGACGATGATTTGCAGGAGGCATTCGAGACGTGGAAGAGCAGCAGAGGGACCTCAATCCTGTTGGGCGCAATTGGGTGAGATTGAGTTGTTTTGCCAATGAGTGGTGGCATGAAGCAGGCTCGGAGACGGAGAACGAGCATGGCTACGGCGTTGGAGGGCTTTCCACTTTCTGGCGTTCTGGGAGGCTTTGAGAAGGAGGTATTTTTCCCATCACTGGGTGGCGCACGGAGTCATCCCTTTGGTGAGCATTAGCTAGCCTGGTCTGCTTTGGGTGGGATTGACAGGTTGACGAGGATGGGATGCTCATAATGGAGCCCCGGGGACGATGAGCGGGGGTCAGCTATTGTTACTGGGCTCATGTTAGGGCATCTGGGCGCTTCCTACCTTTGAAGGTTTGGATGACAGATTGTCAGCGATTATCCGGCTTTCGCGATTAGAACGGCAAGGCGGCACGACTGATGACGGAATGACGACTACTGCTTGGAATTGTCTGTGACGGGGAGCTCTGGACAGGTGAATATGTTTTGGGGAATATCTACATGCAGATGCTGTGAGAAGTCATTTCGAATACAGAACTTTCCCTCGATGCCGTGTTATAGCACCGTGATCAAAGTTTGAGTACACGGTGTTACCCCAGGATCGGTGATATGAAGACTGGCTGTATCCACATTTTGGACTGAGGAACCCAGCCTGGCCGACGAGAACCTCGGAGACGCCCTCGAACGATAACAATCAAGATGTGGGATGGCGGTGCTCGGCGGCGGAACGAGCATGCCTCTTCTTGGGTCGACCAGCTCAGGGCTCACGAGCTCTTTCTCTTCACACCACAGACCAATCGCTTTGTATTTGTCACATAACCAAATCTAGACATGCATTACAGGGCCATCAACCTCGCCCGTCATCAGCCTCCCCCCGTCATCAAAGGCGCGCGCATTTCGCTGAGCTTACGCAAGCGGCTCGGCGCAGCACCGCGATGAGAGCCAACACTGATTCCAAGATGCACACCCGCTACAGCCACGGACCGGTGATTTCCGCGTTGATGTGCGGACAGCAGTGAAACCTTATTTTTCTGTGCGTGCTGCCAAAGACGCGCAGCTTTCGGAAGTGGTGACCCGTGCGGACATCACAGCGTCACATTACCGTTCATATTCTAGAACAGTTACCCCACAACCTTCGCAGCACATGCGCTGGCGACACCTACTTTCCTCTGCCACTACCGTTTCCCCTCCCGTCCTCCACTCTACCTCCACTCTACGTATACTCTATCTTACGATTAGGGAAAGGAATCGAACGAAGAAGCAGGAGCGAGCCTACGGGCGCAGCAGAGATGAACTGCCCTTCACGCGTCGACCCGATTGTGCCGGTTGGGCCATAACCAGAGCCCCAACGCGCTCAACGCCGATGCAACGACGCGAGCGGATATGAACCATGTCGCCAACGCGCGACTGCGGCAAGACCACCGGATAGATCCTGCCACCGATCCGATAACGCCCGAACAAATCGAACAACATGCAGAGGATGAGGGCGCGCAACCCGGACCCACGCGGCAATGAGGAAGGGGAGGGGGTGGCTGCGGGCGGGGTGGCTATGGCAGGGTGGGAGAAAGGCTTCGCTGCAAATACTGGGTCTGGTGCTACAGAGCGAGGTTGCTGGCGGTCGTGGAGGGAAGAGGAGCTGGCTCGAGAGGGCTTCCGGAGGGGTGCAGAAAGTAGGCGTGGTGCTGCGCAAGTATGCGAAGTTTGTGGGCCCCGGGTTCATGGTTGCGGTGGCATATATCGATCCAGGTACGTTTATCTCTGGCACCTGTCGTTCCATTATTTCTCTCCCATTTGTGCAGCAACACAAGCCAAGATGCTGACCCTCGCGCTCCCCAATCCCCTTGAAACCAATACATAGCATGTCTGCTGATGGATTCGAACAGGCAATTATGCCACCGACGTCGCCGCCGGCGCCTCCTTCCGTTTCAAACTCCTCTTCATCGTTCTCATATCCAACATCTTCGCCATTTTCCTTCAATCCCTCTGCATCAAGCTGGGCTCGTGACGGGCATGAACCTTGCTGAGAACTGCAAGGCTCATCTTCCTCCATGGCTCAACTACGTTCTGTACTTTTTCGCCGAGAGCGCCATCACAGCGACGGATATCGCGGAGGTCATCGGCACTGCAATCGCGCTCAATATTCTGATCAAAGGTTCCCCTCGTGGCAGGATGCGCCATTTCAATCGTGGACGTGCTGATCCTTATTGCTGTTCTACAAACCCTCAGGCTCTATGCGCGCGCTAAGGGCCTTTGAGATCTTTGTTATGTGTTTGGTGCTCGGTGTGGTGATATGCTTTGGCTTCGAGCTCAGCAAGATCAAAGCGCCGGTTGGGACGATGTTCCATGGATATGTGCCGTCTTCCACGCTCATACAGTCGCAGGCGTACGTCTGAACCTTAACTTCCTTCCTTCTTCCTCTCGCTCCACCATAAATTCACAATGCCAATAGCGACCCAGGTTATACCAAGCATGCGGCATCCTCGGCGCAACAGTCATGCCACACAGCCTCTACCTCGGCTCCGGCATCGTCCAGCCTCGCCTCCGCAATTCGACGACGCCAAGCCGCCCAATCGAACTCCACCAACGTAGACGTCCCAGACAACTCCTCCCTCGATTCCGAGCAAGTAAAGTACCGCCCCCTCCTCGCCCGCCATCCAGGCCTGCATGTCCTACTCCATCGTCCAGGCTCGCCATCTCCTCTTCACCTTCGCCCTGTTCGTCAACTCCGCCATCCCTGATCGTCGCCGGAGCGAGCCTGTACGACCACCCCGAAGCCGACGACGCGGATCTGTTCTCCATCCACAATCTCTCTCCTCTTCCATCGCTCCCATGGTAGGCACGCTATTTGCGCTTGCGCTGTTGCCATCTGGTACCTCTGCGGGCATCGTCTGCACCATAGCAGGGCAGATCGTGTCCGAAGGACAACTAAACTGGAGTCTGAAACCCTGGCTCCGGCGCCTGATCACCCGCTCCGATCAGTATCCGCCTTCCATCATCATTTTGCAGGAGCGGTGGGTAGGGAGGGTCTGGGAAGAGCGCTCGAGGGGAGCCAGGTTGCGCTGAGTATTTTACTGCCGTTTGTGAGCGCGCCGTTGATTTGGTTCACGTGTCGGGGCAAGTACATGAAGGTGGCGGTGAGGCGGGACAGCGATGCGCGGGGAGGCTGGGTGCAGATGCGGAATCATTGGGTTACGCGGGATTTGCGGTCATGATTTGGGGCGTTATTGTTGTGATGAATGTAGCGTTGTTGGTGCTTGTGGGATTGGGCGTTGCGTAGGTCAGGAGGAGGGCAACAGGGTCATGGATGCAGACCATGAGCCAGAACTTGCGGGTTGGGTTGGAAGCATGCCGGTAACAGGCAACGGCCCTCTTGAGAACACCAACGTGGCGAATGATGGGCATATCTGGCTCCCCTCTGCTTGCAGTGTTCGCAATATCAAAAATTAACCTTTTTACTGCATTACTGCACCTTCGAAGGTATATACTTGGCATAAATACAATCATATCAATAGTGTTTATAAAAGCCACTTACTGAGCTTGGTGATGTTCGACATGACTATTCAAAACGCCCGTGCCACTCCTCTATGCAAAAGTAGACATATCCCAGCCACGCACCACGCAGCGAACTCTGTTACTCTATCAACTCGCCAAAACATTCGTCTGCATCTCAACGGCTCGACATGGGCGTCTGGCTGAACAGTTCCCGCGATGACCCTTGCTCTTCACCGTACCCGTCCCGCTTGTATTGGTACCTCCAGTCCCGCGTATGCCCCGCGCACTGTCCCTCCCGTTCGTACTGCTTTCTGGCCAGACCTCGCTCCTCGCCTTGCGCTGTTGGATATCGTAGCAAAGTCTTCTTGAGCGCGGCGTAGAGGTGCTGGTTATCGCCCATATCGAGGTCGACCCAAAGCTGTACATTGACAACCTCCGCGCGGTTCAGATTTAAATCTTCGTAGTATGTACCGTCTCGCAGCTGTCTCGGCTTCGACGTTCGTCACACTCGGTGTCGGACTCGGCTCCGTGAGCCAGCAGTAGAAGTAGTAAACTTTGATTTAGGCGAGGACAACGGTGGATATAATCCGGGAAAAACGTCTCCAGCGGCGAATGCGGGAGTTTCTCGCGGAAGCGGGTGAAGTTGTTAAGTAGGAGGATAATACTGCTGCCCGCAAACTTGGGGCTATTCGCATAGCTCTCGAACGTCGCGAAGTCATCCAGCAACTGGCTCTCCGTGGACTGCCGTCCAAGGTAAGGCCGATCGTAGGTCGAGACGTCAACGGTGTAGATCAACGCCGTGGCGTTTTCGAGCTGATGGAACCACCGCTTGCGGAACTGATCGAGGATGAACCCGCTAATGTTGAAGAGGTGCACGTCCAGCTCGTCCCAGTCGAAGCGTAGCTCTTTGCTCCGCCCGCGGAGGCGTTGGAGTCGGATGATGTCGGCTTCAGTGGGGACGTAGTCGTCTCCGGCGATCCGGGGAGATGGAATCCGCAGGGGGGCGTATTGGGGAAGTCGATCTCGAAGTTCTTGATATAGAGCGTGGAGAAGGTAGGGGAGGACCATATGTTTTCGGTAGCGGTCACGGCGGCCGGAGAGAGGTACGACATGTCACTCTTTTCGACTTCGTGGAGCAGAACGGCAAAGTCTTGCGTTAAATCTGAGGTTAGGGGATGCCGGTGTCCTTGAGGAGATCGATGATGGCATGGATCAGAGCCGGACGGTTGACCGCACAGCGATGCGATATTGATGCCGGCTCGGATATGAGGTATCCCTTCGGCATCGACATTTTCATCTGGCGCATTACAAGTTCCTTTCCAGAGTTAGGGCGGCCCCACTAAGACGAGCTTTGTTTCCCGGCGCAGGGAGAGCTCATCGGTCTTGAGCTGGCGGTCGATGGCCTCGGAGCGCATTGCTGCGGCGGCACTGATATAATCTTCTTCAGTAGGCTGAATCTCGGGGCCTCGGCCGAGAAGTTTTGATGTAAAAACAACAACCGGAACCATTGGATCATCCAGGACAGCTGGGTGAGAGCTCTGATAGCTGGGCCGTTGACTCTGGAGGTGTGCACTAATGTGTTGAGGAGGACGCATCTTCTTTTTCATGTTGCCGACTTTTGTGTAGGAGGATCTTGCGTTGTGCTGATGTGTGACTGCATTTCGTTTAGATATGTCTGTGTTGTTCCACCAAGGAGCGAAGGAAAAGTCGGACACCTTCTCGCAGACGCACCGCACCTACCCGTGTTGCCCCAGTATATACAATACAAAGCCAAACGTAAACAACTAACCGATAGCCTGGCGTGACCATTTTTGTATTTTCGGCCGTTAAATTGTATATCCTGGGGCAGCACAGGGGGTGGATGCCCGTGCGAGGAGGTGTCAAGTTGTTTCATGGGTGGTGCATGCTTACGTCTCGCATGCCGCCAGTAGCAATGCCACAGCATCCGTCTGCCGTTTCGCAACACCTCTTAACTTGTTCATCGACCGACTTTGCCCTAAATTTCAACAGGCGCCCAATCCGCTTGGTCGTGGCCAGGTTGGCGCAGTTGCGCCGTCAATCCATCCAGATTGCCCACCAGCAATGAACACGACGCCATCAGCAGATCCGTCGTTAAGTAGCTGCGTTGCATTTCGTTGATAGCATAGTTGATACAATCTTGCATTTCTCCCAGATTCGCCTTCAGGGCGCTCAGCTGCGCGATAAAGGTTAATAATGGTACTATTACCATCCCGCCATCGCTCGTGCAGTTGTCGCAAGGCATCGATGCTGGATCGCAGTCTGTCCAAGTTTGCGCTGACTGCGCTCATGAGACCGGACACGCGCTTGTTGTCGACGGTCGTTGTGTCCGCCATGGCGAGCTGTATCCAGAAACACGTTAGATGAAGAGGTGGGGATACAGCGGGCAGATCAGTATGTCACACGTTGGATACAGCCCAGGCGGTAACGAGGTGGGCTGGCGTCTCCGGAAGGCTCAGCGCCAACCGACCAGGGGTGATAGGGTGCAAGCGTAAATCGCCGGACACGCTCGGGGCCGCCTTTAGGCACCCATTGGAACCGAAGATGCATCGCGAGTGAGAGACGACGCTTCGCGAAAAGCGATTTAGTGGCCTTTGAGCATGCGGATGCAGTTTGGCGGCGACAGCGAGCGACGTTTGGGCGCCTTCGCGCTTCAAGCCTCGGTTCAATTGGTGACAGGCAGGTCACGTGCTGATCTGAGCCCAAGCGGATTCTCATTGGGCAGGCCTCAGCCAAGCCGGCACAGTCAGCGGACGCTATTGTAGACGTTTCATGTTGCGAGGCTGAAGGGCTCGTACGCCAAAACCTTCATCCGTATATTTGCTGGGCCATCCCCTACGGAGCGTTGCGTTATCGATACGTGACTGAATGGCGCCACGTTGAAGGCAAACGTGTGCGTCATACCCTTCATGAGCGAAATCTTGAGTCACACCCGTACCTCTCCACTATGTAAACGGACTCCCGGTCCTGTGCTGTGCTGCTCCTGTATCCCAATCCCTACAACATGTCTGCTCTTCCACTTTCAATCCGGTCGCGCGTCCCCGAACGGGAATTGGCCCCCGTCTCCGCCCCAAAATGGTAGCCCTGGCCAAACTGCCAGTCGAGTTGCTACAAAGCTCGTAACAAACAATCTGGACCGTCCCAAGGACGTCCTCCATCTGGCATTGACCTGCCGTCATCTGAACAATTATGTAAAGCTCTACGGATGGGAAGCGTTTTTGAAAGGACGCTTCGGTCTGCTTAGACCTCATGCCTATGCGAAGGATACGGTGCATGGATTGACGACGCTGTATCGCAATTGGGACAAGAAGGCCTTTACGGTCCGATATTTGGAGCCCAGTGCAAATGTCACCAGTCTCAACTCCGGGAGAAAATGAGATGGAGGCCCACAGGGACAGACGATGGGTTATCAACCGAGCGTGGATAGCTATGAGGAGACGCGTGGAGCATGGGCGGACAGGAGAGAAGTTCTGACATGGTCTGCTGGCACAAATGTCGTAACGAGGGTCACAGAGACAGGTCCCAGGGCCGCATGGGCACTGTATGAGCAGAGTGAGTTGAGAGAGGAGTCTGAAGGGCGTATGAGTCTGGGATGTACGGACATTCTCATGCGGTATACGTTCAAGATTCCGCAGAGCTCGGAAGGACGAGACGACATCACTGCCTTGAAGTTGTTACGACCCGCACCAAAGAATGGCGAAGTGGATATAGAGTTTACAAGGTCATGCAAATGACAAGGGCGAAGAATGACGAATCTGAAGTCATTGTCTTTGGAACAACATCCAGTCGACTTTCGATGCTAAGCACCGATTTCAAGAAACGCAGGGCATCAGAGCAACTGTACAATACCGAACATCGCTGTTGGTTCAGTGTCGGTCTCTTCTGCAGCAGACCCCCTGATCGCAGCAGCCTCGGGATTCCGCCTTGGGTCTCTACTCCACGGAACGCAGGCAATCGAAGCGAGACTCCAATCGAGCCTTTGAGCCAAGTGCAACCTATCGCGCCAGGCATGCGCGTCGGTCGAATCTGGTCTTGCAACTTCATATCAGATGATATGGTCGCAATCGGTCTCGGTCCGTCTTACGAACCCATCTATATTTACGAGATCACACCGGATGGGTTCGCCCCAGAGCCGCTGCGCAAGTTCAACTTGACTCTAGACAACCGGGCGTGTCGTTGACCGATGGTAATCTGCGGCGCAACACCTCCGTTTACCCGGTGCCCATCTCTACCGACTCGCTCCAGGCTCAGAGGGCGAACAACGTATTCTTATCTGGGGCGTATGACGGTATCGTGAGACTACACGATCTTCGCTCGCCACGCGGCGAGACTTTGTTCTGGGACGTGACGAACGACTCTTCAGTCTACTCTCGCTATCCAGGGTTTTAGAGCGGTTCGTTGTCGGCTCTTCCATGCACAGCATGCTGAAGGTTTTTCGACCTGCGCTTCTCAGGCTGTACGCCTACCATTCTATCCCTATCCCTGAATCCGCTAACTCAAGCCAATGTCACGAGGAAGGCAGGACTACACCTACAACGCGATCGTCAACGATTTCGAAGACAGCATAAAGCCTATCGTCGGTGGCTGAACCTCTTCCTCGCCGCGCAACTCCTCCCGCCCAAATGCAGGCAGGCATCCCTACCGCCCCCACGCACCGAGGACTCTCCCGTATACAGCCTCTCCATTCCCTCGCCCACCTCTCCCAAACCTGTACGCCGGCCTCAGAAGGCACTGTTGCCAACCTCAATTTTGTCAGCGTGTTGGATCCCGCACCCCAGACTCGCTCGTCATCCCCCTCACCGATACCAATCTGGATTGCTCAACCTCAAGCAGATATACAACCCATACCATGACGTTCTAAATCTGGGCATGTATGAGCAGGGCAACAAAGAGGGCTGGGCATGCAGTTATTGGTCCAGGATGAAGTGGGAGAGGATCTGGCGAAGGATGAAAGGGGAGAGAATTTGCGAGACAGAGGGCTCGATGAGAGATGGAAGGATCCGAGTGAGGACGGAGAAAAGTGGATCAGGGACAGGTACCACAGGACCGGCTCCACAGGGTAATGCGCGAAGAGGTGGACATCGTGGTAGAGGGCGGGGAAGGGTCGGAGTGTTCAGCGAGCAGGATGATGGGGACGGGACGATACTGGCACAATGCGAAGGAAAGGCGAGGCCAATGCAGGAACTAGTATTACAAGTTCTCTGATATTTCCATGTGCAGTGAACTATTGCTATGTAGCGGTCGAGGGACCATCTACATGAACTGGAGGACAATGTGAACATAGAGTAAAAACGCGAGTATAAGTACTAGTCGTCGCGCCATCGAAAGTGGGCGATTGAAAGGTCTATTCGATAGGATTTTGAATCCTGATTTGTCTGCGCTGAACGCGAACAAACCTACTATCCTTCTTCGTCTTCATGTCGTGCGTAATCCAGCGCTTACTCAAACTTACTCAAAACATGCTCTTTTCTGCGCTCGAGACCTGGTGTTCTACATCTTGAATGTGCTCACATGAAATTTTATAAAGGTATGATTACCTTCTGGTGAGGACGTAACAACTCTTCGAGGCAGACGTTACTATTTCTTTCAACCAGAAAAATGTCACAATACGATCATATGACGTGGTGCCACTGAAAGATCAGGCAGCTTTGACGCAGCATAATCGACATCACAAGTTGATTCCTTGGCAATTCAGTCAGAAAGCCATCAATTCATGACTATGCTATGCCCAGAAAAAGTCTACAAATACGCCGCAAAGCTGAAAAATTCAACGTTGTTGAATCTTGTGTCCCCACCAGCCTCTTCAACCCCGAATCCGGCTTCTGGAACGGCGCCGTGCGCTGGTAATCGGTCCACTTGCTGCAGGCTCACTGTTACACCGCATCCCCAGCGGCGCCTGGTTCTTCGATTCAAGGAACTGCTGCTAGGCGATCCGACACGTGCCGCGAGATATAGCGGTGCATGGGTCACGCGCCTGGATTATCTGTCGGGAACGCGATGGCCAGCCAGCGGCCTCCAGGTAAGCGAGCGACATCACGGCGTGTGGGATTCTATCAGGTAAGCGCTGAAGAAAGTTCAGAGCGTCGAAAGGTGCCTGGCTACGAACTGGCACATAAAACCGTGTTCATGAGGTGGATGGGATGAGAATGGGGACAGGTATTCATGTGGGCTCCTGGATGATCCAGTATGTCCACTGGCGTAACTATTAGCCATGTCATAAAATTGTGGGGAAGGCGAGACATAGGATGCCTTCGGTCGGCAGCCCAATCAAGTTGTATGCTGTGGTACGACGCATTGTTCGTCGCCATACTCCAGCGTCGGATTCTGCCACTCAACCCCAATTCCCGTCAGTTTGATGCTCCACATCACGATAATCTGTCCATTCGTCGACACCGGAAGTTTAGTTTCTTAATTTGGTTCAAAAAGGCCATTTGATCGGCGATGTCCTTGACCCAGGGCTCGAGGTTTGAAATTGTCGGGCTCGTTGCAGTCCTGCAGTAGGACACGTAGCTTGGCTCGGTAAGGCGTTCTGGTTCGGAGGGACCGCGTACGAAGAACAGAAAGCATTGGATTCGTCCTGTGAGGAGGCACGCGGCCGCGGCGGTGGTGGGGAACCAGTATGTTGCGGCGGCTTGGTTGGTGAAAACTACGTCGTAGCGTTGACCGACGGAGATTAGGACTGATTCAGTGACCTGGGGCTTGACTGGGACGAGGTCGCTGGTTGCGGCCTTCCTGTTAGCATGGCACCATTTACTTGACATGCGGTGGCCTCTCACCGTGAACTAGTGGTTTGTCGAGAAATGCGGAACGTGTTGTCGGCCGACGTGTTGATGATTCGTAATCTGTACTTCTCCCCCTTGATAGGATCTTTGGTTCTGGCATAGGCACCCTTTTTTTCCGTTGACGTTATTTCCATTGATCAGGATGGTATTCTCGGGTGGCGGTAGCCCTCCACCCTGGAGATTGGAATACGCGAAGACCCTGCTGCCAGGACGTCTTGTAGTACCAGTCGATTACGTTTGTAAGGCCCTAGATCGTCGTCGTAGTTCGAGAAGCCGGACCGTTGATTATCATGGCACCAGCTCCATCGCCATACTGTGCGCTAAAGTGAGAGGTGGCACCAGGTCGTGCCCGAACTGGGTTACCTTAAAAAGTCTAGGTTTTAGTATCCCCAGGTGCAGTGGGCATTCTGTTATGCCTCCTATACCATCTTGCGGGCAGGTACCTAGTTGGCGTATTCCGTGCCAGTAATTCCAGTGCCATTGTTGCGCACGGGGTTCTTGAAGTTGACTTGGATTGTGTCGCTCCAATCTGCGTTTGCATCAGCACTGTGTCTGCAATGGACTATAGACCAGAGTCGTTGTGATGCTGGATCTTATCAGAGCTCCAGTTACAATATCCCGACAGCGAGTGCTGGAGCGGAAGGAAGTCGGACAGCCAATACAGCTACTATACGCTAATGGAACTTCGCTTCTCTAGCGTTGAGCCTGGATAAGGCGGGCTGTAACCTGCAGACTGAGATGGAACGATCTTTTGATAGGGTCCTTCAAGACATCAATTGGAAAAATCACGCCCACACAATAGTCACGGTTTGCTTCCGGCCCGGTCATTCGTGGTACGCTTGTGTAGGAAGGCAAGGTCTCTACTGCACTCTCGATTCCTTCGAGGGACGAGTACGGACTTGTCTTACCGCGCCACAGGCCGCATGATAGCCCCACGCCCAACCCTTCGTGTCCGCATTTAGCAAGAGACAGAGTGAGACATCCTCACCTATCGGATTTGTAGCTGCCATGAAACACTATCCATTCATTCTCGGGTCCTGGCCACAATGGTCGCTACCCGTTCCTATGCTGGCCCCTGGATCGTCTAGGCGCCAAAACGTTCCGTGGTTGCACCGGCCCAGACTCAGTCAGGTCAATGCTGAGTTCCATGGAACTTCATAAGTGTTCAACATTCGTGTCGAAACCGTTCAAGGTGTGTAATCTGGATTGTCCCCTTTTCTATCTTCTTTCTTGCACCGTGCTCACTCGATACCTTACTCATGACTCGCATAGCAAGATTTGCGACGGCTTTGGGCCTCACAACTCTCAAGACCCGTGAGGATGGCGGACCTGGCCCATCACTATGCTACTCTATGGTATGGATTTTCAGAGCAGCGGATACTACTTCCAGAATTCACTATCAATGATAACTTCATGTTCGTCAGACAGTTCGAAAGGTATGTCTTGGCCTTGCTAACCTTGGGTTGACTCTAATTTTGGCAGGCTGCAATCCTGATGTCTTCATACAACATCATCGTCAATCCCAACAGTGACCAGAGTTTATGCGCCGAAACAGAGTTGACTCAGATGATACAGACATGCTTTCGGTTTGCCCTCTGAGAAGAATCAGCTTGTATCTGGCAACTGGTCCCATCATCGTGATCAGCAACAACGGGATGGCGTTCCCCTTGCCGCGCAGCAGATTTCATTCTCTCTGTTGGCCCTCAGATTACTTCGACAATTACACCGACAGTCACCGCAACACAGGTCATCAACCCTATCGTAAATTCGACCATCACCACAACAACCACGGATTCACGTTCCTACCAGCGCGCACTGTGACCAGCGCTTCTGCCACAGTGACTCTTACGACCACAGTCACTCCCAGGACAGTGACTTCATATTCAACCACAGCGTTGCTGACGCTCAAGGTGCCGGCGTACACCTTCGACATCACAAAGATCACTGCAACAAAGACGGCGACCTGCAAGCTGCCCACGCGTCCAGCCAAATTCGACCGCCGCGCCGTTATCGTACCGACTGTCGGCCCGCTCGCAAATATCATCGACTCCAGCGGCCTCAACTTCCGCCGCGGAAGTCGAAAAGGCGCTTCCTCCAAGAGAGAGCTGAGCGTCTTGCGCTCGTCGAACGCGCACCAGATGCACAGCCGCTTGTCGTTACTGGGCCCAATACCGATGAATGGACCACCGTTACGGCGACATCGATGGGTCTGACATTATTGTAACAATTACTGGCGAAGTCACCAGACTTGTCACTCTTATGCCCCCTCCTGTCACGTACCTTTGGGGTGAGGACCCGCAGAAGGTCACTGTTACCGCGCCAACGCCTACAAAGACAAGAGAAGGTACATCGTTGCTACAGTTGGGACGACGATGAAGACGGTCGATCATGCATACGATTACGACGGCTATCACACAGTCTGCGGTTGCAGAGGCTTGCACATCCGCTGGTGGTGAGTACCATTATGTTACACGCTCCAGCAGCTCGTACTGACTTCACGTCTAGGCATTCTCTATTAGTATAGTGCTAGAGTGGTATCGAAAAAGGAGGCGTTTATGGATTATTCACGACAGATTCTTGTTCAAGACCGGCGTTCAGGAGGCTCCATGCTGCGCGAATTGCAATAGGAAGGCCGCTCAAGTTCAACAGATCTCCATGGATTACAGTATTAGTGTGAGCCTAATTCATTGTAATGGTTTTTTTACAACGTGCGCAAATAAGGTTATAGGGTCGAAAGTTCAGTGCGCGTGTCTATGCACATTAACCTTGACGCCAACATCTTCGCCATTGCGCAAAATGACACGCGTATGCATATGCGTCTCCCCACGTGCTCGCACACGCGAGACGCGCTATACACCCCGAACCAAACTTGACTGCCAGCGAATATCCACTCGTTTATTGAAACGCCTCAACAGTGCCAGCACAACAAACACCTCACACCTCCTTTTCCCATCACTGTCCTTGGTAGTTCTATTACAGCGTATCGTCATCATCACTGGCGACTCATGGCAGCTGTGCCCGTGGGAGAACCATAGTACCTGACATTAGCGGCGGGTGGGTCGGTTTGGGTCGTGGAAGATGCCGTGGACGTAGCCTTGCGTCTGACGGAGCATGATCACGCAAGCTGAGAGGGAGGCTACTGCAGGTACATTTTCCTTTATCGTAGTAGGACCCGACAAGATTTTTTCGGCTCTGCGTGCCCAGTGATGATGCTGCGAGGTACTGCTGACGCGGGAAGGTCGTCCAACAGTACCATAATCCAATTTTCATCGAATTGCAATCAATCACGACACTTCTCCCACATGGTAAAATAGAAGCTACAGGGCGCTTTGGCTCATGCACAGGCAATAACATCTGCCGCCTGGTTCGATCTCTGATACTCCTCTATTGCTGTCAAGTATGAGACTCACCCCTTTACTACAGTCGACTACAGCGGTACTCGGCACCACCTCGCCCACAAAATCTGCAGCCTCTGCAAGCATGCAGCTCCTCGATCTGCCGCCTGAGATGTTCCAACGCATCATGCATATTCTAATGAGCGATTCTGGCCAATATGAAAACATACGGGTTCGGTACGAGACACAGGAAACTGCGATATGTCTCTGCCAGGAGTTGATCGTTTCTGTCGGTTTTCTTGTCCGTCTGCTTATATGTGCTTTATTTCCGAAAATCAGATATTCTATTGCGGAGCGGATTCCAACATCGTAGCCCACC
>JAFKAK010000687.1:0-15587 GCA_019914995.1 Acanthochlamys bracteata
TATGGATATGGATCAGGAAGCTGAGTTACAGCCAGTGGGCAGGGGAATTTTCGTCCAGCCCACGGCCATGCAAGGCTGATCAGCTGCAGCACCAGCGCGACCTGCCCCAGCAACCAGCTGAGCTGGCTGATGGTGTTTATGAGCGGTTCGCCTCCTTGACGCAAAGGGTTCGCTGACTTCGCTGGTGCTCTTCAGCGCTCTGGCCTTCAGCAACACAAAGGTTCAGGCTAACTGAGGGTTTGATGTTGTGGTCCTGCATATCCTGGTATACCCCTCAGCGCATCGTCAGGCAGATTCTGTTGACGTAACCCGCCATGACGATGGCATAGTGGGAAAGCAGCTGGCTGCACCTGTTCCCTTCTGCATGACATTGTTGAGCATCGCCCAGGCGGAGTGAGTCTGTCGATACGATGCCAGCGCTTCTGCATCAGCGCTGCATAAGTCTCTGATCCTGCTGTATGCCTCCTTCTGCATCCACTTGTACGTATACATGGTCTTGTCGATGTCCCGTCGCAGCGCGTGGCAGTCAGAATGATGTTGAAGCTCCGGGGTAAGTGATCCGCGCACATTGTCTTGCCTGACTACGGTGTTGATGGTTTTTGGCACGTCGTCCGGCCCTCAATCTCCCACAGTTGACGCGCGGTGAGCAGGCTGCCGTAGAACGCGGTCTCGCGCTTCTTGTCCGCCAACGCATCATACTGCGCAAGGAGATCTTTCACGCCCTCGACGTCGCCACGATCAGCTAACATCTGCATTATGGGATGGAACGAGTACCATCGGGCCTCAGACCCTTATCGATGAGGTTGTGAAGCACCTCAAGTCCGTCCTCTAAAACGGTCGACACGTGAGTAGGCATGTATCAGGACGTTCCAGCATATGAGCGGTATTGCTCTGCGTGCTCTGCCGCCGCTCGCAGCATCTTCGAACGCGGTCTTGGCCTGCGGCAAGTCCATCCGCCGCGCATGCAGATAGACGGTGCTCTGCAGCACATCTTTTTCATCCTCCCAACTCGGATAGTGTCGCCTGTAGTACAGAAGCCAATGTGCAAACGATCAGTGCGACCAGTGCTGGCATGCCAGCGCAGCAGCACGGGTAACGCTTGTTTATCAATCGTTCCATGATACTTCCGCCAATCAGTAAGGATCGTAGATACAGTGACATTATGATGTAGCTCAAATTGTCGGCGCAGTGCGTCTTGATACCGCGTCAGCTTCTGCAATAGGGCCAAGTAAGCCTTTGTAATCGGTGCACCGGTGCTGTGGAGAGCCAGGTAAACATACGAAACGATGCGGTGGATTCGTGGATAGGCGTATTGCTTATGCTTCTGCTCGCATCGACATGATGATCCGTTCCCCAAAGCTTGTGCTTCAGCCCAAGCAAAGTCAGGTGCTCGAACAAGCGGCCGATGGAAGCCTTGGGAATGTCATCCTGGCGCAGACTTGTCTTCCGGAAAGCTGGGTTCCGCTTAGTCGCCTCTCTAATCTCGAACCCTGCACCAGCGCCTCCATGAAGAAGCGCGCGCAGAATCGTCGCGTCTGCTGTTGTCGTCTTGGCCCTACGCAGCTTCCGAGATGTGTCTCCAGAACAACAGCGCTCAATGAGCCTGCATTTCGGAGACGTGCAACCAGAACAACTCTCCTCAGCTGCCCCGGGATCGCCTTGGAGACGATACTGGGCTTCTGGCATCTGGCGGCTAGCCGCCATCTTCGCTTCGTCACCGCGTACTGAAGAACGTCTTGGTCACCTGATCGCCGTTTGCAATATTCTAAGCGCCTCCGATGTAGTTTGACCGCCGCGACATGCAGTCCTCGGCGCAGAAAGACGGAGAGGGCGGGCCTGATAGACAGCCAGTGTACGGCTGCTCTTTCGGCAAAATGTGGCGGCAGCTTTGCCGCAGCGCACAAACCGCCTCAGAGTTCTGCTGCGCGGAAAGCCAGCCGTAGCCCGGATCTTAAGACGTACGTCATTGCAGCAGCCGCCTCGTCGAGCGAGTCGGGGTCTTCAGCACACGCTGTGTGAGTGCCATTCGCCGGTCCAAATCGGTTCTGCTGTCCCACGTCGACCACCGCTAGCATGCTGGGTGCAAGCGTTCCATAGCCTGACTGCGCCTCAGCTGAGTGGCCTGGGGAGGTAAATGCGGTATAATAATCGTATCATCCAGATGAACCGTGCCTGCCTGTTCTAGATCGCCCTCTTTCTGTGCACTGAAGCTTCTTCCGGACCGTCCGAGTCCCGTCTTGACCACAATTTCTCCGCCTCGTCAGTTCCACGACTCTCACGCCACGTTTCTCTTCCGCCAGCTGATTCAAGCCTCGATAAAATCCTCTTTGGCCTGCACACGCCGACTCGAGCACGAAGCGTAGCCGCGTGATGCTTGCATGAAGCCTTCAGGCAGCCGGCAGGCATTCCGCTTTCTCCCACCTTTCCACGCGCGTTGACTGCTCGAGTTCGAGGCGCTCAGCATAGCGAGCGCCTGGAGGCGGATACAAGAATTCCAGGAACAAGCCGTCGTTGATGCCCATCCACGTGCCCCCGCTCCTTCCACTTTTTTTGTGCCCCAGTGACCTTTGCCACTCTTCGCACTATCGCCGTACGCCATCAGCGGCGAGTCGTCCGGCATCGGAAACATGCCCACGGCCCATGGAGGCAGATCGAGGTCTCCAGCGCCATGCTGCCAGAAGGTGGAAATGAATGCATGCGCTTCGACCGGTGTGGCGCATTCACACATCGCAGAGTTCTCGAGCTCCGGATTGTAGGCATGCCTTTGCCCCTCTAGCATGCCACGGTCTGTGGCGATGCCTACTCCTCACCTCCGCTTGATGTTCCTCTCAAACTTGGAATGAGGAAAGTCATGCCCAGCAGGTAGAGAACGGATTTGAAGTGGCGTGGAGACGAATGTCGGTAAAGATGAGCAACATAGGTGCTCTTGCAGAAGCACCGCCTATCAGCACGATACGAAGAGAGTATGAGCTATAAGATGGAGGTGTCGCTGCCAGTCACGGAAGCTTGAGACTTTCTCGGAAGCATCATCGATTCCACATGCGGTCAGTGCGCTTTTCCGACATCTCCGCAGCTCACCTGACACTCATCACCTGCATCCACGACCTACCTAAGTCTTCCACTGCTCTCAATCACCTTCCTGGACAATTCCCTTGTCTCTGCAGGCACCGCTGGGGCAAATCTACCATGTACTTCCTGTTGATCACCGAGCCATCGGTACTAGGGTTCTCGCCGGCTATGACGATGGATCGACCTCACTCATGGTCCCGTCCTGATACTGTAGGCTCTGAATCATGACATGATGACTGTCCTCTGGAATGACCCATGAAGCTGTGGCTTACCTATGCTCTTGAGATACATCTAAGCAGTATCTGTCCCGCCGCCGCCGCCTCACTGTCTGATCAGACGGCCCGCGTGGATGCCGTGTAGGTTTTCTGTCTCCATCCCTCCCTTGTTTGTTACGTTACCTGGCCTCTTGCCACACGACACACTCCGGCTTGAGCTCATCGAGCCGAACAATTTCTTCCGACTCCCTGAGATGTCCAGACATAGCTTGTCGCACTGCATGGCCTCTCTTTCATAGAAAAAGAAGGCGCGTGCCGTGCCTGCAATGTACGATGATTTTTGCAATAATGACGGATCAAATCGATCTTATTCGTAGGCAACATTAGCTGTAAACAGTTGTGCACTAGGCCACGCTGATCGCGCCAAAACCGTTCGCAGAGCGGACCATGTGACGAACTTTTGCGTAACGAACAGAGCCGCAGGGAAGAAGGGGCCAATCGAATACAAATGGGCGTTGATGCCACGGGAAAGGTGGGCGCTGAGGCTGGAGCCTCTGCGGAGTGCATGTATACGGCTTCAAAGCACATCTGCATTGGCGATCTGACACAGTGGACGAACTGGAACCAAATCTGCTTTGATTACAGCCACGACTTCGCGCTGCCACAAGAAGTGGTCTCACGGCGAGGGAGACTTGGAAGCAACCGCAGGCACGTTTGGAGGACAACGTCGCGAGTGGAGCAGCGGAGCCTGAGTCGAGCTACGACTCCTGCCCACCTACAGCTTCAGGCTGTTTCGGCCTGAGGAGTACGGGTCCGGTCTTCAGTAATGGCGAAGCATGATGTGGATGTCGCAGTGCGATGCATCCACCACCTGACATCTCCGCCCGAACTCAGCGACATCCATTTGCCGCGGACATCCGCCCAGAATTGGGAGAAGCATGATACGATGGACGACATTCGCAATCATCTTTGAGCACATAAACCAAAGAGGGTATCAACTCAACTTCAAGGTGACTCTGCTCTGGTCTTTCGGCAGGCGCCACAGGGAGTATAGGGGATGTGGAGCTGTAGGTGATGCCAGAGAATGAGCCTAAGAAGCTGTTCAGGTATGAGAATGGTAAGCTCACGAAGTTTCAAGCCCGTCACTGAAGGTGCGGTAGATGGACAAGAGGCTCTACACGGGAGGCACACATTATGCCGAAGCAGCATAGGGCTGGTCACATCACAATCCCGCAGCTCTAATCAACTTCTGATCTCCAACAGGACTACCCTGCCTGGCCATCGATGCACTGAGACGGATTGCCCCGCTGAATCTGGAGCCAATTGTCAGAAGTGACGCGTTGTCTTGTTCGAACGATCTAGGCCAGTGCGCACAGCATTGAAAGTGCGTGATCGTACGTGCGGAGGTTTGCTGGTAAGCCGAAGAGCCTTTCTTGACCATATATAGCTTCGCACGAGACAAAACTGCTCCATGCTGATGTCTTTGTGACGAGCAGCAATCAGACGCCTTCAGATATACATGGCTCTGGGCAAGGAGGAGATCGGATATGAAGGAAGGGGACGATGGTGACATTGTCGAAGTGAGTCGTCCTTGCAACCACTCACGGTCTGGGTATTGCTACAGAGGCCACAGAATGTCAAGCGAGAGATTCTAAGAAAATTGGCAGCTCTCCATCCATACCAGGAACGCCTCAGATTTCATTTCGATGAAGACAACCGTGAGGCTGTACGCCCGCTGAACGACCTCGTGCGGGATGACATTTAGGCGCACGTGGGTGGGAGATTCGTTCATACACACCCAGCGCACGGCATGTCAACGGTACTTGAAGATCGCCCACAGGAGAAAACGGCTAATGTGGAAGTCGAGCTTGATCTACGTCGATTCAGCAAAGCAGGAGACGGCAAGGGTCGGCGCATCGCGGAACTTCTTCAATCTGCCTGCAAATACTCGCGTGAAGGTTCCGAGAGATGTCATCAAGCCGCAGTTTATTGAACGTGCTGCGCTACGAGCTTGCACAGGACCTTGCTAAGATCGCGGGAATCCCGCAAGCGCACACTGTGGTACCACACTGGTTTTTCTGGGCGAGAGCGACATCGAGGGGACGACACCGTGGACTTAGATGCAGTAGCCGAGGATGTCAGCATTGACGCTGTATCGGATCTGTTCAACGATCCCACAGGTAGCAAGAATGTGTTGCAAGTTGAAGTCATTCTGGATAGACGAGCAATCGAATGAGCAGAACCCAGCTTGCGAAGCTTGCCCGGCCAAGACTCGAACTGTAGAAGTGCAGATACATCGGCTCAGCGTTGCTCGCCACCCTCCAAGAACGTCTGCGAAGGGGGTGCTGGGTCCGTCATCGAAGTTACTCGAGCTGCATTTGCATTTTGCGAAGCGCACAGTCTCGATACGACGAAGCGTTTCGGTGAGTTCTGTATCGGAAACAAAAGCAGCAACGATGTAGATGCGTTCACGTACCTGAAGCACCTCAGAAGCGACGACAAAGTACGTCACGAGATACGCCTCCTGTTTGATAATCACAACCAATCGGTCGACAGCGGTGCATGACCGGGTGGGAGGATACGCACAGGAAGTATATCGGGAGCTCTGATAACGGCATGCCCTTCTTGCCGCCGTACATCTATAACAGGCACGATGCAGAGTCTCAACGTGTCACGTAACCCAATGACCAGGAACTTGACCAAATCCCTCAGCTTCACGTGGCGTTCTTCTTCGAATACAACACCACTGGACTTTCCAGCCGACGTGTGGATGCACATTCTGCCCGTGGTTACCGACGCGGAAGTCTGGCGGCAGGTAGAGCTCTTGATTGAGGACTGACTAGGCTGCAAACGCCAGCGAACTTCTCAGCGCAGACGAGAGCGAGGCAAGTGGAGCAGGGGTGTTTGGTAAGACGAAAGATGTTCGTACGTCGACGCAGATGATGAGCAAGGTCTCTGTACCCACTGAGAACCTGTTGAGTGGAGATCTTGTCGACCAAGGCGTTGTAGATTGCTCACAATTGCGGAGATCAAGCACGAGTGTAGGATCGTCACTGAGTTCAAGTTTGACCCGACGTTACAGCGCAAGAATTTGGCAGCTGAGAGCGCAGGAGAGCGGACACATGGCAAAGGATCCTTCCGCCCGGAAGGGCAGAGAGGTGGTGGCGCAAATCCTCATAAACAGCACCCAACTGGTTGCAAGGCGAAGGGCAAGCAGACTGTCATCGACTGACACATATCAGCCCTGCGCGTGGGGTCTGATGGTGTGAACAGTCAGTCATGTACGATAGCACGGGAGAAGTGACGATAATTGATGTCAAAGACTGCGTGGATCTGTTCAGTACGAGTTATAGCGGTCCTGCTGCTACTCGCTACCGCGCTGAACACCCTGTTGAGCAGCCAGAACGGACTGGACCATGCTGAGCGGCCTGTTGTAAAACAAGCTTGGTACGCCAGGCAGCTTCCGCAAAACGCTCGGTCTAGCAAGGAACGGTTCACCTACACTCAACAGAGAGCAGAGAAGACAGGTCCGTAGCAGCTGCCAATCATGCTTTCTGTGCACTTCGTTCACGATTCCAGGCGCGACGTTGGCGTTAAAGTTCAGGACATGGCCGGGCCGTAGATCACAAGTAGAATGAATCCAGGCGAAGGCGGATTAAATTATCTGGCACCGTGGGATTCAGATATGAGCCATCAGTGTCCAGCTTGATCGTGTCATCTGTAATGGCCATCATGGAGACTAGACGACAATCATTTGTATACCCATAGCCATTCCAGCCTCCAATGATGCAGCGCTAGGATCGACGACACATTGCAATGAGGACGGAGTCAGAACAAGGCCAGCGAATCCGGGCGGCGTGGCAGCTTTGCTCCGCATTATGCTCAATATGCTGACTGCCCATGCGAGGCATAAGGAGCCGCTGCATCATTGTTGCCACAATGCTACGTGTGCCAAAGTGATAATGGTGTCGCGGCTTACGTTCCAAGCTTGCTTTTGCAAATGAGATGAACACGCGCATCCTGGCAGATCAACTTGAGCCGCCGACGTCAGTGCAGGTGGTCGATCTTGCCTGTTGGAGCCACAAACGGTGCTCGAAGCAAGTGCTCCTCTCTTCATCTTGCATTGATAGGCGTTATTGTGCACCAGCAAACGATATTGTGCAGAGTATGTTGACGTGCTCTTGGGCGTAAATTATGTTGCCACGGCTCCAATGACCACCACCAGCGGCTCAAGACTCCCAGCAGACTCCTGGACAGCCCGCTTGTCTCAAACACTCCACTCCCGAGCACCTCCATGCTACCCATGCCGCACCTTCTGTTGGCCCGATTCGGAGGGTTGGCTCAAGAGTCACCGCAAACAATGGTACAGACACTATGTCTCCAAAGGCGGGAATAGATTCTCCCCTTCACCGCAGTTCATGCAGTAGCGGGAGAATACTGCGGCAGGCAGCAATGAGTCCCATGGAGAGTCGGCGCCAGGCCCAGCAGTCAAAGCGCGGACACGACGGGCGCGGGCGACACGGCGGCGAGTACGACGAGCTTGCTGCAGCCAACGCGGCGCCAGTGTAGCGGAGGGTGCTGTCGCCTCAGGAGCAGGCTGCGGACACTGCCCAGACGGATGGAGGGCATTACAGATGCGGTTGACTGACCACCTGCGGTTGGGTGGTGTCGTGGATAGGGTGGCGTCAGATGTGCCGAGGGTACGGTTCAGTGACTCCACGAAGCAACAATTACAGCAACGAGCGACGCTTGGCGAGTCGTGGCACATTCAGGTTGAACAAGGTGAAGGATGAGAGGTGCTAAAGATGGATCATTATGCTGGTGCGGATCGACGTTACGAAGCAGAGCGTGGGTGCAGAGTTCGATGAGAGAGTCAGCACGGGCGTTGTCTGAATCAGCTCGATAAGTGGCGGAGTTCATGGTGGTCTGCCGCAGGGAGGAAGGTGACGCCCAGTCAGTACTGCATTGTATCAGACGCGCGTTATTGCTGCGTCGGCGGCGGAGGTCGGCAAGGCGAAGAAGAAAACCCAGCGCAGATCCTGCTCAGCCCACGGGATGCGCACGTCAACCTCTTCTCCAGCCTCGACAAGACACTCTGTGTGTGGACAAGGACGGCAGTCGGACGACCATCTACTACCTCCGAGCGCAGTCTGGTGCTAACGCGGTTGACTGGCTTTTTCTTCGCAGTGGCTTTAAGCGCGCCCGAACACCGCAAGTCAACGTGCCAGATCTCAGGTGTTTCGACTCGATGATCCTTTAATGCTGCAGAGACGACAGCTACCATCTGTCGCGGCGGAAGGCAACGACAAGCTCTCGCGCAAGCCATCAATGCCGAAAAAGGCGCAGCAGGCGCTATCATCACCCGTTGCATCAAGATGCTCGAGAAATCGCCAGAGTGGGCAGACATCCTGCGGCATTGGACGGAGACCGAACGCATTGGCTTGGCATGGAAACGCTGCGACCGCCTTGAATGGGTGCACGGCGAGGTTGAGCAGCGTATGTACGGGTACCATCGCCATGGCCAAGACGCACGATCTCTTTGGTGAGACCAAAGACCATTACCCGCTTACGACAAAAACGCACAAAGGCGAAATACTCGACGAGCCGCCTCCCATTGAAGGCTTCCTCATCCGCCTGACGTCGCAGAAAGGCAGGAACGACGGATGGGCAGACGATGTTCAAACGGCTGTACTTCACCACGCAGAACCAGTTTCTGTTTTCTTACGACCGGCGAGTGCGACACCGCCCCGCCGCTGAGGGGTTGGCGGTGCAGGCGAATGGGAATGTGCCGACTAGTAAGCAGCTTGTTGATGGGATTCCGCTGGTATACGATGTAGATCCATATCCGCTTGAAGGGCATCATGTTACATGGTTGGACACAGAGGTACAAATCCGCTTCTGGGCAACGGGCGCACGATGCAGAAGCGGCTGCGGAGGCGGAGCGCAACGTCCAGATGCTGATGGCATGCGATGGGTTCATTAATCTGCGATGTTAGCGCGTGCGTAAGATGCAGCGTGGTGCGATGCCGGCGGATGAAAACCTAGATGAAGGCAGTGATGTCGAGTTCAATACCCCGGACGAGCAGCAGCTTGGACGGGAATGACAGGCGCACTGACGACGGCGCTACGACTGGGAGGTCGACGATGACCACTTTCGGAACTGGTAATGAACAACGGCTTGGTCATACGCCTGCAGGCGTACAGCAAAGAAGCAGAAAAATTGGATCATCCGTTGCGGGAGCTGGTGCGGTATTGGCGGCATCGTGCGAGAGCGGATATGGATCTCTTCAAATCTGTTCATGCGCAGAACCTGACGCGCTGCAGATCGACGAGCGCGCCGAAGCGATGGTCGGCTCGTTCGCATATAAGTAGGAGGTCAGTCACAAAGCTACACTAGCCCGACCATGTATAACCTCTGCGGCATCGCGCAGTGTCGCACCATCCACCTTCTGGCCTTCTGTTCCGAAAAACCGAGGAGGCATACGACTTTCGCGATCGCTTACGTCGTGCCTCCCCACGGCCATCTACTCATCTTTCAGGATACCTTGCGCAGTCGCAGCGGCAAAGGCTCGTACACATCCACCACGAGCGCATCGCAAGTATCGACTCAGGCTGCCTCTACTCTGGCCTCCTCACCGAAACTGACCTCCTCTACCAAAACCGCACCTTCGACTCCAACCAACCCGGCGCTCACGCCTTACCGCGCATCTACCTCGAAGACGCCTGGACGTCCACGGATGAAGACGCCATGACGACGTTCGTCATCTGGCACGCTAAGAGTAAATCCTGGTTTCGCTCTTCGCAGACCGTCGACGACGTCAAAAAGCGGGCCGACGCAGCCAAGACGGACAGGGGGAGGATGGTGAGGGGAGGAGGTTGAGGACGAAGAAGAAGTTGACGAGGGTTAGTCAGCTGGGTGCTATGGGGAGGAGCGTGGTATTCAAGGCAAGGAGCAGGGCGAGAGAGGGATCATTGGGTCATGGGATACAGGTGGGAGATTGAGGCGGTTGGCAACGCAGGAGAGGGAGGAAGGAGGAGCGATGTGAGGTTGGTTGGGGAGGAGGAAGTCGTGAAAGTGGGGTGGAAAATGGAGGGTGAGTTACGACCAGTGTTTGGAATTTGTGTTCGTGAGCATGTGATTCCTGGGGTCTGCTTATGAGCGCGGTGTTCGGTGGACAGATACCCGCATGCATCGCTTATGTTCATCATTGAGTCAGAGGGGCATGTTATGATACGATGGGCATGAGATGAGCACTGGTGTGTAATGCGGCATAAAGGAAAAGTCTTGAATAGCGGAAACGTATGTGGATATCAACCCCGCTTTCCATTTGCGGCGGTGTGAGTTTGCCTCTTCTTGAACAAAGAAACGTTTGACGCATTATCTCGTGTTGACGGACGTCAACAAATGGTGGAGAGCATGCTCAACCACTTTCGCTCCATTTACGAAGACACCACGTGCGGCATGCCTAGTGGTACGAAGTGCTTCCGTGATTAGAACGAGCGCTATTCGACAGTGGAACCTTCGCAACGGGACTCGCTACATAACAACGGCCTCGCACCTCCTCGCCAGCACCTGCACACGGGAGCATTTACTCATACGAGCCAACAAGCCACGAACCCAACGCCGCAACAGGACATCCTCGCCACTCTCCGCTCGCCTATGCAAGATACAGACATCATGTGTCGGAAGCGTCCTCATCTGTAGCTGCAACAATAGCGAAGACGTTATCGTCCGCTACGAGTCTCGGCAACCGTGGTCGATACTGCTGCCTAAGCGCTGTCGGAAGAGATTTATCGCGTTAGGATTGTGCACGTGGTGTGAAGTGTACAAGGTGTAAGACTTTGCCGGCGAAGTTTGAAGCGTGGAGGAAGGCGAGAGGGAGAAGGATGCGGAAAGGAGAGGAAGGCAATACGGCAAATGGATGGCGAAGGTGAGGGCTGAGAGGAGGAGAATGCTGAAGGAGGATGTGATGCGGATGATGGAGGAAGCCAGGCGTTCTGGCTACCGGCTTAGGGACGGTGGCGGAGAATGTGGTCGATCGTGAGGGCCCAGAGCGATGCGAGAGCCAATCGGACCTGGAGTTCCCAGCCCAAATCCGGAATTCAATATGGAGGTCGAAGGATGAGGGGAGGGCGCTGGAGGAGATGACTGGCGTTGGTTGGGCGAGCGCGGCAGGATGAAACGGTGCCCTGAGTGCTGCTTCACAACCGCCACCGTGCACTCAGTCCAGCGACGTTGCTAGCCGCTCGGCATTCTGAGAGCAGATTAACTGGCAGAACGCGCGGACAGCAAGAAGCGTGTTAGAGCTGGGTAATTGAGCCCGCTTGATACGCTCGGTTAGCCTGCGGCGAATCGCCTGCCAGATCCAGCGTTCATCTGTAGGAGAGGTGAGTGCTAGCGCGCCTCCGGGCTGTCCAAGCGACTCCGTGAAGGAAGAAATGCAATCGGCTTCTCCAGAAGGCTGGATCGCCTACCATTTCTCAACGACGTCCTCACCCGTGAGGTTCCGCTTGACCTCCTTCCCATCCAACCAGTCCTTGCACTTGCGGTAGAGAATATCTCGCTCCCTTGCCGGCTGTTCAGGTCCATCTTTGGTGGCGTTCCGAGATGTTGGCCTCGCACCACTAAATACCGATAGCCCTGACGGATACTTGTCACGTCCCCCTCCGGAAGTGTGATTGCACGACCGGGATTGACAGGCACCATCTTATCCTGTCAAAAGGCAGGGTGTAGAACGTCACGCCCCATCTCCCCTTGCGCTTCTCGAGCAGAAAGAAGAAACGACAATCGGCTTCGTTATCCATCTCGATGCCGTGTTCGAAGTTGTAGCGGCAGGTGATGGTCACCTTCATCTTGAGACGGCTCGACCACCTTGGACATCAACGGTTTGGCTAATAACGCGGTGGAGGATGTACATAAAGCCTTCATCCTGCATTGCGAAGCCCTTCTTGAGGCTTGGATGAAGTCGTCGATGCCGCCTTGATGCCAGCTGGTGGCGAGTATAGGCATCGTCGTGAAACATGGAGCGGTAGTTCGTCCATTCTGCGGCGTCGCTGTGTGTGGGTGTCAGCTCGTTGTTCGCTGTTTGTGATGTTCTGCTTACCGATACAGTCCCCATCCCTCACAGATCGCGAATCTTGGCCCGTTCTATTACGTCTTGATCAGCGCCATTGGCGTTGTTCATGCGAATCGGCTGTCAGGGTAAGTGTCCAGGAGGTTGAACCGTTAAGGTAGGAGTTGTGTGCCATCGCTAGTAGACCTGTCGTAATTCCCAAACATACGTCGGTCTTGTACATGAGTACAGACGTTTCGTGCAGCATGATGTTCTTGGGTCTATAGTTAGGCCCACGAGCCCCAACCCTGGCCGTCATGACGGGTATTTGGCGGCAGACGGTAGACAGTGACATCAAGATGCGTGATCTCACGCCAAGATATAGACCAGGCATAATCATTCTCTTAATCACACAGCAAGAGATAGTCTTGACGCTGTGTTGCGCTATGAGAGCAACAAGGCAGTAACTAGGAGGCAGGTGGGAGGCAGCGAGAGTGCTTGACTCTGCAGCGGCACGGCAAGTGAGGCCGTGGTGAGATTTAAGCATCATCTAGCAACTCCATGGCTCTTGCGGACTTGCCTTGAAGAACTAGGATGTTGCTGCCGCCCTGGGATCTACGCTCAGCAGCTGAAGCAATTTCAAGCTCTTCTCGACTTCTCTCGCATATGTGTCGGACATCTCTAGAATGGCCTCCTACCAGCGCTGCCCTTTCTGGCCCTCTTGATCCGCTCCGGTGTCTTTGTCACTGCTGCTCGTGATATACCAAGTGAAGCTGGCGGTCAGGATGGCCGCGCCGAAGGAAGCCACGCCAATCCCGAACGAGGTTGTGTAGTTCTCTGACGCATATCGAGTTAAACAGCTCCGGTCCCAATGCGCCGCCGATCTGACGTAACTGTTGACAAACGCGATAGCGAAATACGAGACGGTGGCGCGTTCGATCGTCTGGACTCGCCAAAGCCACATCACACCTTAACAGTCAGTACCTGGATCCACGGACAAAAAGACCTATGCTATAAAAATCATGCTCTGGAAAAGCTCCAGCAAGTAGAGTCCTCGCAAACGCCTCTGACATTCGGCTATGTAAACTCAACAGGCAGCACGCCATGATGGATACCATGAAGGAGACCGGAATAGAGTGGTACTGACAATCTTGCCATGCTGATGACCCAGGCTCCGGCGATTACTACGATGATGAGAAGAACATGGGCGGTATATTGAGAAGCTGAGCCCGAGCAATGCCACTGTAACCCGTCAGCTGAGACTCTCATTCTACAGGTGTGGAGACGAAGCCTTGCGTGAAGCCAAAGGTCTGCGCTAACAGTAGGTTGGTAGAAGGTCAAACCAGTCGTCCCATCGTGTATAAAACCCACACCCTAGAAAGAGACATAGTTTTAGTCGCTTTGGGTAAAAAAGAATTCTTTCCTGTCAAAGTGTCTTTTCTGGACCGAGGAGAGTTGGCAGGTATTCCGGTCTGAATAAACAATTTCTCCTTGTCTGACAACCAACGTGGGCATCCGCAGTAACCTGTGTGTGGGTCATTACGACCTCGGAGTCCAGGATCTTGTCATAATATACAAGGGAAGCAGGAGGTACACGGTAGTGGCACCACAGTAAAAGGCCTCGGTAAGGATCCATCCTTTCGAGCACTGGGTCGCTCCACATCTAGCGGTTTCTGCACACCACCGTGGCTCTATGTAGCACTTTCATCCAGACAGGCCCTTTGCACATTCCCACACCGTTGGAGGCGAAGCAAGTACGCCGCTGATCACCGGACCGAAGTTCCCGAAAACAGTGCAGAGGACGATGCGCTTTGCCAGCTCATCTGGTCGGCACCAGTAGCAGATATGTACCAATATGCCCAGGCCATGCTAAGCATGCTCCCAGCCAGTCATGCTCCTAGCCAGTCATGCCAGTCATCAGCAAGTTGCCAATGCTGTTGAAATACCTGTCAATTTCACTTGCGAAGAGATTGAGAACCCGCTCGAACTGGGTGAATCCTCAAGCATTCCTTACTGCCGCAGGTCACCACAGTACTATCCCCAGGACACCCAAACCTGTCAGACCAGTATCGTGCGTTGTTCGATTGGTTGAGCGCTAAAACTCTAGCCTGCCATACCGACGAGTTCATGCGGTTGATGAGTAGGTTCAGCGCTTTCCGCCACAATATAAGGAAGCTGTGCAGCTGGTCGACATATCAAACCGGACGTTCGTCTCTCTGCAGTTTTACGCAGTACGCCACCGTGACCAGCTTATACTGGTTGGCTGACATATACAGTTCCATTAAGACATTTGTGCTTTGGCCCCAGCTATAACCCGAACATTCAACACCTGCAGCATTTCTTGTGCTCTATGCAGACATCAGGGTCATGTCCGATAGTGCATTGGCTGCATTGATCGTATTGACCTAGTACACGATGGCCAGTAGAGGCGATGGGCGCCAGTCAAACTTCCATAGAAGCTTTGTCTTTCCCTTGCTGGTCAAAGTTGTCCGGTCACGCATTACAGATGGATCACAGCCCACGATATCAGCTCACTTCAGTTCGTCGTCTGGTGATAGCGCAGCAGTATGTAGATGGTCCAGCGGTCCAAACAGGTCTGCTGCACCTGCAGATGTCCCAAGTCGCCTTCTCCGTCTAGCCAGCTTCGGCACGGTGGTTTCTGCTGTCAGTAGACATCTTATGTAGCTCTTTCTCCTAGTAAAAGGGAGGTGTTCTCGTTGACACAAATGCGTGAGATGTAAGAGAGCAACGGACACCAGTATGGTGATCGGCCGGGCATGCCGGCCTATCTATTGGAACCCACAGCCATGGGATTCATGTCCATGTCGGTAGTAATAGGTGGGCTCGCCCGTGAAGCGTGATCCGCGCTCTGCATTGCGGAGGATAGCTTCTATGCTGAGTTTGTCCTACCTCATGCACTATCGGACAACTCCAAAGACAAGACATGTCATGGTGAGGCGGGGTCCCAAGTGATACCTGAGGTACAGTTTGGGTGCGTGAGCATGCGGCCTCGAGCGATGTGGCGTGGTAGCACGCCAATGAGAACAATTCTGTAGCCGTGTCAGAAGCACAGCTTCCTCATCCCTCTCACCTTCGAGTACACCGTCCTAGAAGAGCTTTTATGGCCTGGTCGTCGTAAACAAATACAGCTGACCAAAGACCGGAGGAAACAGATCGTCGAAGGAAGTGAAAATGGGATTACCGTGAGAGCCTCCCAGTTTCAAGTGCTCCGCCGCGGCTAGCCAATCCA
>JAFKAK010000688.1:0-15638 GCA_019914995.1 Acanthochlamys bracteata
CCCTAGCCCTCAAGAGCTGGGCGAAGCCCTGTTCAAACAGGGCTCAAGATTGTGACCGTGATGAATTGGAACTCAGTATGACCAAGACCGCAATGACTACCTCAAAGACTGCGGATACTTGCGGGCAAGTTCGCCTATGCGAACACTCCAGCAAAAGAGGTATCTTCTTTGATCCACTTCCACAAACTCCGTCTGAGCACGATAGCACGGATTTTTATGAGGAAGAGAACACGCATCGGTATTGGAACCGGAGCAACACGAGGTCAACGGGCAATAATGCGCCACCTCGTGTCAGATCTACCAACATGTATGTGAACCCAAACCTCGACGCAAACCATTATAAGAGTTTACACGAGGCAGTCAGGAAGCACAATATTTTCGTTTTCGAAGGCGGTGGAAGCTTTTTGATGCGGATATGACACCTTCAACCCCAAATTCAAGAATAATTAGTGCCACCGAGCCTGTCGAGACCACCGAGCAGCGCACCAATGCAGCTTCGCCGACCAATGACGTCTCCGACGTACAGGCCGTCAGATTCGGATGCAGGTTCTTCGAATCAGTCCATATGCCCACTGAACAGCGTGTCGATGAGATCTCGAAGCCAGCCGACCACGGAGTCGACAAGTTGAGGAATCCTGCGGATGAGCCGCGCTTGTGCAGCTTTAATATGGTTTCGCACATAAAAGTCGCCATTCGACAGGCACGTTGGTTTGGGTGTATTGTTGCATCAAAAGCGGCATCGCAGCTCTAGGAGATGTGGTGAATGAGGTTTAGGTGCGCCTGGACAGTCCTACTAGAGGCATTGTGTCTATATAGGACCGCTTGATGAGTTCGATATACCACTGAATGAGCGAAGTCATTCCAGCTATAATGTCAACAGGCGGATAATTTAAAGCGCACCTGAGCAGCATTATCAGTGTTCATAACAGGCATTTGTCTATCAACGAGTGCTTGTTTTCGACTATCATAGTAAAGGGAGACATTGCAGCCACAAAGGGGACTCGAAGAAAGGTAACACGCGTCGGAATAGTCGCAACGGCCGTCATTCTGTCTGCTAACGGCACGTGTTTGGTCCTTTTCGCTTTTAATCATCACATGAATAGTATCTCAAAAAATGTGGTAGCACGCTCAGAAAATCAATAGGGACGTTCAGTTTCAACTCTTCGCCCCGACCACAATCTCAGCGTCTCGCATAAGACACTTCATTTTATCCTATTTATTTTCACGCGTATTGGAATCACGGAAGCCAGGATGCGCGTAGATGATGCAGTTCTGAGTCTTTCGAGAGCCCGAAAGTGCTCATGCCACCATGTCGCATTTCTACCTTAAGGACTATCAGCCCTGCCTTGTCTAAAAGCACAGATGCATTGCTCAAAGTCGTCCCTAGACATGAAACATGTGGTTTTGGTGGTAACAGGTATCGCCATTCTGAGTCTTCACAGCTCAGCATCTGCTGAAGAGAGACATAGTGGCAGTGCACTCTCAGATGGCCTCCAGGTCGCGCATCAAATGGCGAATCCAGGCTTACGGTAGCTGAGGTCAGTTGCCTTCTCAATTGTACGTTGTGTCGTACCAAGGAACCGCGTCTTTAGTGATGTAACGTGTTGCACAACGAATTTGCTCTGCTTGTACCATGTGTCTGTGGCGAGGAGAGAGAACTGTCTGAATATGAGGCTGATTGATTCCATGCGGCGAGATGATGGGCGGTCATATCGAGACATGGACTTTGAGATGCCTACGTGAGATCATCAGCAAATACTGTACGGTAATGTAAGTAAGTAGGCGTATGTGATGCACCGTCATGGGCAACATGCAGGGCCTAGATATGAGAATACGTTCAGTTTGAGCTCGGTAGGCAGGTATTCCCACGGGCATGGCGATGGAAGTTGAGTCGGCGCTTCAATTTCATTCGTCGTTGCCATGCTTAGTGAACACGACGTTGCAGGTTGCTGCAGGTTGAACTTATGTGTTTCAAAAAGATCTCTTTGTACAGCAGGGCGCAAGCCGTGGAGATGGAAGTCGAATATTGAGCGCGGATGAGTGGCTATCGCCAGGTACCTATGGTAGGGCCAGGCACCAAACCGAACACTAGCGGTACAAGCACTCACGCAGTATAGAAAAAATTAGCTCCAGCATAATGTAATACGACAGACAGGATATCAACTTCTTTGGACTAATCTAATACGATGTTCTGGAGGCCTATGCAGCCATATCACCTTTTCCCTCACAACAATTACAGCGTCCGACTGGCATCGACTGCTAATTCTCTGGATATATGTTCTCACATTCCAATCGTAGTAGTGATTTCAGTTTAGAGCATCTAGAGCTCTTAAGAGTTTGAGTAGATAATTATAGTAATGCAATGCTGGGGCCTTCCGCTAGAGCATTAGCTTTGAGGTTAGGCTCGGCGCAGTGTTGCAAACACAACCCAGATACTATAGAAGCGGAGGGAAGAGTGTCTGCTGGAAACGTGAGAGCGTCAAATTTTTTCATCAGCAACCGAACGAAAAATTAGCGCGTGGGCAATTGAAACCTTTTTATTCGATTTTGGTTGTACCCAAATTCTAGGTACAGCCATCTTTTTCGTTAATACGAATGCCTGTAGTAAGCACACCTGAAACTTTCTCAAACACCGTATAGACAATGCCAGTACTAAACACCAACCTGCCCAGCCGCGACGTACTACCACTCCAGAAGCCGCGCACGCCGGACTCGTACAATATACTTCGGCATGCCTCGCGCATATTCTCGCCGTGTGCACTCTGTGCCCCGCGTCTTGATGGTATCAAATGGTTGCGTCAGATAAACCGTAAAAGGTGCCGCAAGTGCCCCATGGCGCGAGTCAGCGGACTACTCTGTTGCAAGCCCGTTCCGCCGAGCCACTTCTTTCTCCACATTGTAGAAGCCCATCTTGGTACCAGACGTCAAAGCCTGTTTCTGATCGTCGACACCAATCCCGTGATAGAGGCTGGACAGACCGTGGGTCCTCATCCCATGAGCTTCAAGGCTTGGTATGCTGAGCGATACAGCTTGTTCGTGTTCTTTGCGTCCTCGATGAGCAAAGTCTTCATGCGCTCAGTTGGCGTCACGGCAATAACACTTTCAGTACCGGCTGTTGAGCCAGCCAAAAAACCCCGTGTTGGGGCCAAACACCTCTTCCGTCTGCAAGATGGTTGGGGACGTGATAGAATGACCAAAGGCGAACACTGGTCTTGAATGCGGTGCCAGACCAAGCATGAGAACCGGTGTATAATTTATTCCCCTCCCCTGTCACAACGCTAGCAATGACTGAAGGATTCTTGTTGTTGACACTGGGGGCGGTATGCAATTGGACGCGGGTTTGGCGAACTCGAAGGGTAAGTTGCTGCTGCTTCCACGGCTCCAGCGACAGCAGCGGAAGCCATCGTAACGCCAGCCGATAAATTTTCGTTCTTGGAGCGGCGATATCATGTTTGTGGGGCTTCTGTCTCCGACTTATACTGATGAAGGTAGAGAAAGGAAGGTGGACGACAGTGGGCGAAGACATGTCCCATGAGAGTATGTGAAGTGAGCAACGTGTGGAATGTTGAGGAATGCCATGGCTGTGAACTGTTTTAAAACAATATACGGACTTTGTGAGGTTGGCGTAGAGGTTGTTGAGCACGGAGTCGATGTTGGAGTCAGATTCTCCTCTCCTTCTGCGCCAACCTTCCCGCGGCAAGCGCACGTACCCGCGGCATAACTCTTCCCAACCTATTCTCCAGACTTCTCCATAACAACCCGCATCATCCCCACCGACATTTTGGTCGTATGGATACCCGTGATAACATGCATCCGACGAAAGGACGAAAGTGGAAACGTTCGCCCGAGGCCTGTACCTTTGTCGACGGAGAAAGGTTCGGACAAACCGTCCCATAACGTAGAGCACGTGACCCGCGACTTCCGCTAACTGCAGCAGATCAAATGCAGCGCAGAGCGTCGAAGTGTATGAATTGTAAAATGCACGGGAAGTCCTGCCATTACGCACCTGTTGACAGCAGCCTCCGCGTGAAAGGAAACGTTCAACGGGAAGCGCCGGCCGAGTATGGCACTCCCGCGGCAACCCTCCGGAAGCAGCAAACATGGAAGCATATTGTTATCCGGAGAGGGCACTCCCAATTCTAAAATGTCCGAAGAAGGCGCTCTCAGTTCCAAAGCATCCGAAGGTGGATCGAAAAAGGCCTTGTCGCAGAATCAGCACGTCAACGGCGGTTCGAACAAGTCAATGCTCGTATGGGCAAGCTTGACTTCGACGGCGTAGAACCGGAACTGGGCCTCCGCTTGCTGTCTTTGCACTGGAATCGACAACATCATTCCTTCTTGATTACGTATCAGCCGGCCTTCATGCGCGATATGGCATGCAACGGTCCGTACTTTCGAAACTCTCTTGAATGCCATATATGCTTTACGCGCAGCCAAGTTCAGTCCACGGCACGAGTTGAGACGAGAGCGCGACAATGTACGGACTGCAGGCTGGCAATTCCGTCTAAAGGTTTCGCCAGCTGTTGGTTGGGCACTAGACAAGAGCGACATTACTACGATCAGGCTCTGCTAATTATGACTAACTCTCTTTTGCGCTCGGCGACGAACGCAGTGCTGTGGCTGTACGCTGGCCCAGCGTTCCGTATGATTGTTGACCTAGGCATGCATGTTGAGGCGCCGAAACTTTTACCAGCCATCAGTTTTCTGATGAAGATTCAGAGATTCGAAGGCGCGTGTTCTGAGCTGCTTTTGGTAAGTCGATCGATCATTACTGTGACTGGCATTAATCTTGAAGTAGTAGTGGACAAGATCCAAGCTTGTACCAAGGTCGCCCGTCACTATGAAGAGGTCTGACACGCTGGTACCCATCAAATTCCTGGATACTTTCGGGAGTTCAGGCCGTGGACGCCTCTTGCATACTCGGCCCAGCCAAATGGTATATCCGGGATCTCCATCATATACCGTATCGACATTTCGATATCTTTTGCAAACTATCAGTTATTTTGGGTGATATCCTGAGCACCATATACACAGAACAAGCTTCAATAATACGCATAGGAGAGCTTTTGGCAAAGCTAGAGGCGATCAATTCAGGCTCACAAAATGG
Organism: Acanthochlamys bracteata; assembly: GCA_019914995.1. Lineage (NCBI taxonomy): Eukaryota > Viridiplantae > Streptophyta > Magnoliopsida > Pandanales > Velloziaceae > Acanthochlamys > Acanthochlamys bracteata. Next base: position 5,108 of record JAFKAK010000688.1, read on the forward strand.
TACCACGCACTACCCCAGCATCTTTATAGCAATGTGCAAGAAACATTACTCACGCCACCGCCGCATGTCTTGAATCTACAGTAGGTACCTTTCCATGATCTTTTCATGAAGCTCTTCTAAACTACGGCAGTGCCTTATACCACGTGCTGGTAATCCTTTTGCATCATCCCTTCATCGCCGATGGCCCACCACTATCATAAATCCCGAAGTGTCTCCGCCAACTCGTTGAGAGCATGCGCCACAGCTGCTAACTCTATCGTCCAACTTGTGCGAGCATACGATAAAGCTTTTAGTGTAAGGAGGGCCCCGTATCTGATCTCTATGCCATATATGTCACTGCAACCATACATGCGCGAGAATCGCAGCAAAAGAGACGCCGGCTCAGATGCACATAGAACCTGGGAACTTGTCTGGCCGTCTTCAATGAAAACCAGCAGACCAACTCGGCGGTCAGACGTGCCAATGGACTCATACAGAACCTTATGAAGAGACTAGGCGTACGGGTTCCGGCAAATAGTGAGATCCATATCGACAAAGACACTGGCGAGGGCGACCCTCGACCATCCAAATGCAGCTCAGGTGGACCACCGGAACCCAGAACCTGGCCTGCACGACCTCGACATCGATAGTATAATACTGAGCTTCGTTGAGACCCTGAGACTCGCAATTAAGGAGAACTACACTTCCTAATCACGCTGATACTGGCGTGCAACGCACGGCCCGCGGCTGGTTTTAAGCGTGACACCTACAATCCATCATTACAGCGGTGATTCACTGTCCAACGACTTCAGTGGAGTCTGGACAGCTCAGGCTTCCATCAACCTACAGGGAGATGTTACCATGTCCTTCGATGATCTATTCTACGGGTTCAATAGCTCTGCTCTGGATAGCTTTCCTGTTACACCTATGCCGGGATGGAACGGACTATGAAAACACATGCAGGCTCCAAACATTCCAAGACTATCCTGGCTTTCCGAGCTCAATCAGGAATCATGCTTCATCTGTCGTAGCCCATCCCTCTCCCAATCCGCCCTCTGAAACACATTCCCTGGAGTTCAAAATGAATGCAGCACCACGCTCACCTCCCCAACGATTCCACACCATTCAAAAGCTCTATGGCCCTTTCCGTTTCCTTCATACTAGTCAGATCGACTAAAGCGTAATGCACATTCATGGCACCTTCCTGCGGGTGTTCAGATTCTTGCGGCCAGTGCACCTTGGAAATGCCACGACATCAAAACCTAAGAACAACTCGCATAGCTCGGTATCTGAGGAATGATGGCCAATGGGCTTTGTGGTCCGAGCACGACAAGTCGTCGCTGCTCACGGACGGGCCAGTAGGTCTTATCCATTCAGTGTATTAGACAAAGGAATTAGCGCTGAAGTTTCCTTGTGAAACGTAAAGGTTTGACAGTGACTGGCATGATTCTGTTTATATTAACATGGTTTGGTATGTACTGGACGGCCGAGTGCTTTCAGTCCGGGAAGGGTGTCCGAGGCCTTGGCGGTTGCTTCGGGACTAATGAAGTCAACAAAACAGTATGATGGGTTGCGGTTCGTGAATCAGTCAATTGAGATATCGATGTTGACTCTGGCGTGTTGTAAGCGTACCTATACATATTCGAGCTTTCTTCGAAGTCAAGGTTTTGGCATTGAGCTAACGATTTAAGGAGAATTACATACATCTCGGAGTCCAGCGTTCGCAAACAGTTCCTCAACATCATTCTTACCAGGCTATGCAGAGCAGATTGCCTACGTACACCCGCGATGGGCTCGTGGGTCAGCGCAACTGAGGTATTCTGTCTTGAATGTTTTGATGGCGCTGCTCGCGACAGAATCCTCTCACGGTGATTATGTTCCTGTTGTGGGATGCGCTGCATGATCGACCTTCAGTAGCAGGAGACTGCTTTTACACGCCAGTTTTGTGGACTGGTATGCGCGGCCCTGGCGCAAGGAGCCATGTCATCGCCGGGGAGGTAGTGCGGGGAGGAAGGAAGTTTTCTGTTTGGTGGTGTGTGGGGTTGATGGGCCTGTACAAGGTTGAAAAGTAATCTTTTGTTCGTTCTACTGTTGCGGGTAGCTGCTCATAACAAGGAACAGTCAATACTTTTTCAATCGGCGGCGTCGCTTTTTTCATAAATGCGCTTGCTACCATTATCGTGTTGCTATATGGCGCTCCATCATCAAACAAGCTAGTGCCCATGGTGATTGATAACAGATCACTAAAACTCCAGTATATCGTCCACTGAAGAATAAACATTACATTGGTTCTTTTTTACCTAGCATTCAATCAAGTAGACCTCCTCGCAACTGCTAAGGTGAATGCTGACTTTCAACTGCATCTTGTCACTTTCACACAAGTCACGGATCAAAACACTTCCAGGTTCATCGTCCATTGCTACAAGGGGAACAAGGGATCTTCATCTTGTCAGATAATTCTCACATCCAGTTCTCAGACACTCTGCCCATACTGGCCCACTTGCCCTTCTTTAGAGCATTCTGGGTATAATACAGACGCATATTGTCACGACAATCCTAGCCAATACTCCGCTCATGCGCACCGTGTAGATTTCCGATGCCGGATCAGCATCATTTGAAAAAGCAGTAGCCACGATTCTGCGTCGTTGTCATAAATTAAATCAACTCTCTCGCCAGCTTGGAGGAAGTTCACTACCGTCTTTTCTGGAGATGCTGAAACTCGTGCCGTCCTCCCAAACTTACGTGGCTCCTCTGGGTGACTTTGGGAGAAATTACCAACTACACGGGACTGTCGAAAGGCTCCCAGCATAAACAAAACCGTGAAAACTCACCACATACTTCTCCCATAGCGTACGTGGTGCCTAAGATGTCATTGTCGCTGTACAGCCATAGGTCTGATGGCCTATCTCTGCCACAATATAGCATGGACCAAGTACCAACTCCTCCCGACGAGCCACAAACGCCGAACTCGAGAAATTGCCATACGTTTCAAATCGGGCTAGTGGTCAGAAGCCCTGGTCACCTAAAGTTCCAGGCTCCGGGCTATAATAGCAGCAAAACAAAGACAAATCTGGTCCCCACAGTGACTGAACGTCTGGAAAATGACCTTTTCATCAGAGAGGCTATAATCAACCTTGAAAATGCGTACCTTCTCGATACAAAGTCAAGAGAGGAGAATACGGTCGCGCGGTATGCTGCATTTGCGATTTCTGGATTTTGTAAGGAGTTGATCAGGGAGTGCTCAATTGCGGTCGGTTGCGAACTGGTAGAAAGGCGAACTTGGTACTGGACGAAATCTAAGCCTCTGCACCGATGTTTCGTATAGGGTTTTCCTCATGGTCTGTGAGATGAACAATTTAGAATTCCCACCTCATCGTTAATGAGCACTCCGACGGATCCGGCGAGGATGACCTCCTGATTGACACACAAGCACGGCTCCAGTATTCGTAGTTAATGATGAATTTGTCCTTTCACCAGTGACCCTGTGAAGAATTTACACTCCAACCAGGTGATTGCTGGAACAGGAGTCTGGTGAATCAGCTTTAGCTGATTGATCATATTCATATTCATTGAGATTCAATAGAGGTCGGATAGCCTCTGAAACATATCGTCCACTTTATAAAGATAGTGAAAAACTGGAGGAGCGTGATTGTTTTTTTTATCCAGATAAAACCTGCTACGCGTGTGCGAAAATATTACCCATCTGTTGGACTTTGATGATTTCTCTATCGGCGACATTGTTTTTGATCGATACAAAGGAATCAATCCCAGAACCATCCCGGGCGGGACAGAAGTCTTTCCCTAGTATCCTTTCGACGTGATCGTTCTATTGTTGGAGGGTGGTCTCTGGGGGCGAGACCTCACACACTACTGCGTTGCTTGCTTTCCCAAGTGGAAGCTTAGTCTCATAGCTGTAACTAGAGAGTAGGTGCGCTCGACGCTCTAAACAACAACAATCAGCAGTTGTTCCTCCTCTGCCTAGCTCAACAGTATCCTTTCGACGTGATCGTTCTGTTTTGCAATGGAGTCTTATGAAGGCTAGAATCGAACAAATTCCTTCTTGCGTAGAACTCCGTCCCGTTGATCAATATTTGTTTTTGTTGGAGCATCGTCCCCCCAGCGATACGACAGGTAGGGTGTAGTCAGCTCGTATGCTTGCATGGCGTATTGAGCATCGGATCGAAACCAATTGCGTCGGATTTGTTCAAAAAGCGTAGAAGCCAAATTGAGGCAGTTGTGGTACAAAGGTTCTTGTTGAAAGGCTCCGAAAGGTGAATCGTGCTGTTAGCCTCATCAGCATCATCAACGGCAGATGATATTTTGGAACTTTTGTGCAACCTGGCTGCCGCCGACCGCTTTTTCTGCTGTCACCGCCTCTTCATTTTGGGATGAACGGGACGCGACAACTCTCAGAGATCCTGAAGATGGTATGAATCTCGACGAAAATCGAGCACTTGGGATTGTTGAGATAGAAAGCGAAAGGTGAGTGATGCGATTGGAGACGATTGCGACAAAGGCTGAGTTTGGTTCGGACTCGCTCTCACCCGTTTCCTCGTTGCCCTGGCTGTTAAACCTATAGCTCATTACTTCAATGTTGTAATAGGTCCCAAAGTGATGAGCGGAAGATGTCCCGCAGTCGTCGCAATATAACATTTGCTCGAGGCTGCAACGTTCGATGAAACCGGTCAGTTTTAAAGACTGGCACAAGTCGAATAGCTCTCTCTGAAACTTTTTCGTCGCTCAAGTGACATCTTCCAAGCTATGCTACTTAATTTAATAGCCTTTTTCGTTTGGATAGATCGGTAATAGTGATGTCTGGTACCGTGGGGTATCATCGTATATTGCGACAGTTTCGCCAGAGTCTCAGTCGGTATTCGCGTCCTATCCCAGGGTTCAACGTATCACTTTCAGCTCGAAGTGCAGACCCGGTCCTCTCAACCTGGCCAGCCCGCGAAGACATAAATTAACAGGGGTGTTGGTAGATCTTTGCAAGATTCGAGCTGATGCGCATAATCCATACGTCCTCTCTTGGACTTTCACTTTCGTGTGGTCCGCGGCTGGGGGTAAGTTAGCAAAATAAATATGTTGAGGGAAATTCACAGTGATCGAAGTGGTTTTAGGACCACACACTACCTATGTATTTCCATAATTTGGGAGAACTCGCTGCGACTGGTCTGGTTGTTTGAGTCTTTGTTTCACGTCCACTTCCGTTGCACTCGTCTTGGTATGCCCTGATTCTCCAACCAGTCTGTCAGGTCAGTCACCTTCCGCTCGGTTTACCAGCTCTGCTTCGCAGGATCTGCGTTTGATGATTTTCAGACCATCGCCATGCTTAAACATCTGCTCATTCCTCTATTGTCGCCTAGCATCTCTTTGTTTTCAACACATACAAGCCTTGCCGAAGGTCAGGCATATGGTCCTTATTACCCAAGAGACAATGCAAGTGTCACAAATAAGGCACGTATCCCAACAATTCGCTATTCAACCATGCACGCGTTGAAACGACTGTTTGTCGCGACCTGAATCATGATGGCGAGATAGAAGCTTGGGCCCGTCCCGTCTGAGTCCCGTTAAACGGTTGCCGGGTGACGTGCGTCGCTCTGCCACTGCCACGCGCGTGTGCCCAAATGCCCGCCTTAGCACCGCGGTTGTGCCCCTTCGCACCTTCCTGCAACGAACACACTCGCCTCCACCTTCCATCTTCGTTTACGTTCCTTACATCTACCTCCAGCACCCCCAGGTAATCGCACGACCAATTCGCCTGCTGTCTTCACGCACATTTGCCTCCACTTCACCGCTCACGATCTGACCAGCCTGTCTGGCCTATACAAACCATACGACAAGATGGCGCACCTGGACTCTTATTTCAAGCAGGTGGATGCCCTGCAGGGCGAGTTTATTGAGCGGCTGAGGGGCCGTTAGGGATTCAGTATCAGCTCGGAAGACAGGAGGCCGGATGTTGTTAAAGTATGTACGATAGGTTTTTTTCCTCCCAGACGCATCCCCCATGTGTTGCCCCTGCATGTATAATACAAAGGCAGAAGATTCAGGAATCAGGCGCTATTCTAGCGTTGATTTTGTGTTTTTAGCCCTGCCTTATTGTATATCCTGGGGCAACAGAGGACACGCCTGCGAGCGTTTGAGTTGTTCTTGTCTCCCACTGTGGTGTGTTCTCCCATGCTTCATACTAATCTGCTTGCAGATGGGTCATTAGCTCGCAGACCAGATCAAGGCCCTCGGTGGCACAGTCGAGCTTCGAGCTCGGGAAGCAGCCTGGCCGTGAGCACCTCGACCTCCCCTCCCTGCCTGCTCGGCCGCTACGGCGACGACCCCAAGAAGCCGAACGTCTCATCTACGGCCACTACGATGTACAGCCTGCACAGAAGTCCGATGGATGGGCCACGGATCCGTTCACGCTGAGCATCGACGAGAAAGACCGCATGTATGGACGTGGTGCCACCGACGACAGGGCCCCGTTCTAGGTTGGCTCAACGCGATTGAGGCGCACCAGAAGGCAGGCGTGGAGCTCCCAGTCAACCTGATCATGCTTTGAGGTATGGAGGAGAACGGTTCAGAGGGGTTGGACGACACTATTCGTGCAGAAGCAAGAAGTTTTCAAGGATGTTGATGTCGTCTGCATCTCCGACAACTACTGGCTGGGCACGAGAAGCCCTGCCTTACATATGGTGTCCGTGGCTGCAACTACTACGCCGTGGAGGTCTCAGGACCGGGACAGGACCTACACTCCGGTGTATACGGTGGCATGACACATGGGCCTATGACTGATTTGGTTCGCATCATGAACTCGCTCGTCGACCCCGATGGCAGATCCTCATCCAGGGCCTCGATGACCTCGTAGCACCTCTTACCGACGAGGAAGCCGCCCTCTACCCTCCCATCGCATTCACCATGGACGACCTCCACGAGTCTCGGCAGCGCCGTCTCCATCTACGACAACAAGGAGGGATTCGCTCAAGCACAGATGCGCTACCCCTCACTCTCGCTCCACGGCATCGAGGCGCGTTCTATACACCCGGCGCGAAGACGGTCATTCCCGCAAGGTCATCGGCAAGTTCTCCATCCGCACAGTGCCCAACATGGAGATCGACGCCGTTACCCAGCTCGTTGAGAAACACGTCAATGGGAGTTCAAGAAGCTGAACTCGAAGAACAAGTTCAAGTTCCACGTTGTCCATTGCGGAAAGTGGTGGGTTGAGGACCCGAACCATCCCAACTACCGCTGCAGCAAAGGCCGTCGAGCGCGTGTACGGTGTCAAGCCTGATATGACCAGGGAAGGTGGCAGTATCGGTCACTTACCTTCCAGGAGGAGCTTGGCAAGAACGTTCTGCTACTACCCATGGGTAGCTCAACTGACGCGGCGCACTCTATCAACAAAGAAGCTCGACAAGCGGAACTATATTGAGGAACTAAGCTCTAGGAGCTTACCTGCACTATGTTGCCGGTGAGCTTTAAGCGCAACTAAAAGTAGGATGCATCATATCTAAATACCCTGTGTTGCCCCAGGTAAGTCATATAAAGGCTGAATAATCAAAATATACCCACAATATGTGCTTCTGAGATTCATGACGTCCGTGGATCAAGTGCTGGATTGAAGAATCAAACAGCTCAACTGCGCTGTAAATATTATCACTATGTGTTACCCTAGAAAATACATTGAACGGCCGACAGCATTCAAAGTCACGCCGTTTGACGATCATACATGAGATTTAAACTGCCTAATATGGTAATAAGCCTCTATCGTTGATTGTGGTGGAAGTGATCGAGTGGTATGTGCGCTAGGCTTGGCGAGAATGGATCTTTTGCTATAGAAAATGGAAGGCAATCGACAGTAGCACGCACCTTCCTGATTCAGGAGTTTGACTTTGAGCTTCCGTACGGACCAACCACAACATGGCGGCCGGAACAACTACCCCTGACTAAATCTTTCCTCCCTTCGCTCACGCACAACCATCCCATCCATTGGGCAATTACCATCCGCCCTTTCAACCCACAATGTCGACATGTAGATCCGCCGTGCGATATGATACGAAGTGCGCGGCAGCCCTCGCCCTCCTCCCACGCACCCAATGCCGCCATGAGTCCACAACGCGCCGACACAAGAAGCTGCTCACCGTCCAGCAAGCTCCCGTACACACCGAACCGGCCAGAACCCTCACGGTATTTAACCCCGCCATCGAGTGCGCCGAGCGCATACCACACACCGTTGAAGTTTCTCCCTCAGACGGACAGGAGAAGAGCACTCTACGCATCTTTCCTGTCTACGTCTACACAACGTGCACACCGTACCGCAATTTCGCCAGTCTCATCACCTGGCACACCGCTCTCGACGTCCTCCTTCTGCCTCCTAAACCATCTTCATCACTCCCGCCAGCGGTCGCCAACCTATGAGAAGCAATACCATCTCACGGACGTGAGATCAAGGAGATACAAAGACTGAGGCTGAAGACCCAGTACGTTGGACAAGGGTCGGTTGGCAGAGAAGTTTGGATGCAGTCAATTTTTCGTGGGGCTAGTTGCTAAGAACGAGGGAAGGCGGAGAAGGTGAGCAGGGGCATGAGAGGGCGGAATAAAGTGGGGAGAGGCGGAGGGACGCGAGGTTTGAGAGGGAAGGAGGAAGGAGCTTTGGGGAGGGACGCGTGGCTTTAGCTGCATACGTGCTTCACGGGTGCCGGCTGTCTATCGAACCGCAGCGGAATATAGCGAGAGCACATCTGAAGAAAAGGCGAAGGAAAAGACTGGAAGAGGCACGATGTACAGCATTTTGGCTTGTCAGCATTCTGGACGGCATTGTAAAAAAGATGGGCTTGTGTACGATATTGAGTCCATGATAGGGACCAACATTTGTACGTATTATATGGAGTGAAGAAAGAGGACGTATTTTTCTTCTGTATCATACCGCTTGTTTGAATGGAAATCATGGTAATCCGATCGTACCTTGTGTTGGTCCCTGCAGGTAGGCACAGCTACTCTGAAACTGCAACAAGGAGTTCGCGGTCATCAAACGTTATGGAGCTAGTCATCCCACACGGGCGAAGGCGCTCATATTGGCGTGCCGTCCTGAGTATAATTCCGTCATACTACAATGCCATAAATGCCCTTTTTGGGGGGAAAAACCCCCCTTTCCCTCAGCGTACCTCATGTCCCGTCTCTCTACGCTCCATCTCTTTCAACCCTCACACCGTCACCCACCCCTAAAAATAAAGCCATCGCCATCTCTCCTGTCCAACCTTCACGCCTCGGAATCTCCCTCTGTCAACAACTTTCCATCGTTGCGCGCGCTCCTGTTCTGCCTGTTCAACGCTGATTCCCGGTGCAAATTTGAGCACCTCGACCCTGCGAACTGCTAATCGGGTGAGCTGCATATTCGATAGCCACGATGAGTGGCAGGGTGGTCGAAAGACACTCGAGCTCGAAGAATGTGTTGTCGTAATCACCGCGCGTGACAGCAGGCTCGCCAACTTCTCCAACTCATGCGTCAACCTTGCCGACGTGGTAGTAGGAGGTTCGCTCCGCCGGTGATGGTCGGCGTGTTCCGTATAGCGGGGAAAAGCGTCGAGGTCCTCGAGGATGATGGGTGGATGGCGCGATGTATGGAGCTATGCCGTGTACTGTCGAAAAAGATTCGCCTCCATGCCCCTCAGCGTAGCAAGCAACCCTTCCCAGCTCGCCGGACGGAAGATGTGTACGTGTGCGAGGCTGCGCTACACTCCATGACATCTTTCTAATTGCCGGGTCAGTGACGTCTTTCCCCGCGTCTTGGAGGTGGAGGTGATGTGCGCCAGCATCGTGCGCGCCAGGAACAGGACCGAGAATGGTGCACAGGATCGACAATGAGAACTGCCGCATTCTGTCCTGAAAGCTGGGTGCTGGACAAGGAAAGGGTAGTATGGCATGCGTGATGATAAGGTGCAGGAGCGCTGTTTTTGCCTGCTGGAGACGGGTGGTGCGTATGCGGTGGAGAACGAGCTCAATACTTGCCCTCCTCTTTTCTCTTCTTTCCTCAACAAATAAGGCTGGACACTCGTCTCTTGGTGGTCAGGATCCCAGGTATCGTCATCCGAGCGCTGATGTTGTTGTACCGTTTGCTGTACAGCCGCTGGTGCCGATGGAAGCAACCCATCCAGTTCCGGAATATTAAATATCTTACTCTGAGATGATGGAAGTACAGGCGTCCGAAGACTTGTAAGAGCTTTGTTTTGTTAGATTAATTCACTGTTTGAGCGGATGCAGGTGGGCATACCTCGCTCAAACTACCTCCTCAACCTCACCCAATAACCTCGCTTCTTCTCCACACCACCGACATCCGCCATCTTCAATCCTCTCGACTTCCTTCTCTTCATCAAACACTCGCCTCCTCAGTCCCTCCTAGACTTCCTTTTGCGGTATGGCGCCACCCACACCGTGTATCCCGCCACTTCCCTGCCCTCCGAGATCAACACCTTCGCAAACGGCAAGCCACGAAAACCGCCGATCAATGACCTGCGAGACTGCGCTCTGAAAGAGATGGTTCAGTACAAATGTAACATCAGCA
>JAFKAK010000689.1:0-15436 GCA_019914995.1 Acanthochlamys bracteata
GAGGAGGCGGCCCCATGCTAATCACGAGAAAACACCCAACAGGCAACCCCCAATCTTTCTGGTCATCACGCAGCAGCCTATTTCTGCTGGACCAAACAGTCATCTGCCTGTACGTCTACCGGTATCGAGCTGCAGACGCGCACCACCAGGCACCTTTCCAAAGGCCCCAGATGCCAAACGACTACGAAACCCCAGTCAATCTACCAGCAGAAATAAAATGTCTGTCATCGCGCGTGTACCTCATACAATCCTTTAACTGGCTGACGGTAGGTTTTTTGTGAACAACTCCGACGATAACCTGCTTTGGTTTATGGCCAATCCTCGATCACCCGCAGGAACGCATCGAGGCTGCGCTGCGTCGTTGACGCGCTGGAGACGACGGGATGGCGATCTTTGTCGATGACCCTGACGCTTTTGTACGGCAATCTCACGGACGACAAGCTGTACGACATTGCCAAAACCGCCACATCACCAATTACACGCACATCACCGGCCGCGAACGACGCTACTTTTACAGAGATGATTTCATTGTGGGCTTCTCAGAGCGATGGGCATAGCTTAATGATGGTATCCGTGCAGCGTCCGAACGGGAACAACAGCTTATTTGAACTGGAGCTTAGAAGATATTATGCCCGGTAAAATCGATGAATTGCAGCCGCTTGACGCGGACATGAAAGCAGAATTTCTGAAACAGGTCGCCGAACTTGGAGACGAAGATCGTTGAGCGCGCACTGGTTATTAAATTAGGGCCGTTGACCGATGAAGAGTTAACGGCAGCTATCTTCTCGACAAAATGGAAAATCAGCAAGGGATGGCAAAAAGGTATCCACAATTGTTAGCCATAAAGAGAATGTTTTGATCGTCTTCGATAAAGAATGGACTGGCGTATATATGCACCTTGATATGCACTCCCCACTCTGTGACATATTAAAAGATCCAGAAGTGCGTGACATGCTGCACAAAGGGACTTGTCCTCACAGCCTACACTGCCAGAGAGAGCCGCCATGAACGACGATCAATTCAGGAACTATCAGAAAGAGTAGCGGATTTTGAAATGTTACTGATAAGCCGCGCCCTTACTAAAAACTCGGACAGCTGACTGACAAGGAAATGGACAGGACAATGGACGAGTGTCAGCTCACGATTGCGCATACAGCCACGAAAGTCATCAAAACGGTTGAGCACAATTTTACCCGGCTTATCACCTTTGCCGAAACGTGGGCGGGTGACGAGCTGATGGTGAAAGTTGAATCGGCTTACGAGCTGGCCAGCTCTTCAGAGTTAGCTGAATACGGGTAGCCGCAGCGAAGAAGAAGGCCAGATAAAACTCTTCCATTGAGGTTATTGCATGTAAAGAATTAGTGCTGATCCTGTAGGTGGCCTGACTGCATTTCAGGTCATGCAAATAATGAGCGGCCGTAGTATTCGTGCCATCTCACCGAAACAATCGGAGATGATGACTTTATGATTCTCCCTGTAGACCGTGATTTTCGTCACCGTCTGTCGGTCGTTGAAAACACAGCTGCGTACGACGAATACTTTCATGGCCAGTTGAAATTTAATACGCTACTGAGCGATACACAACTGAAAAACCATTGACGATGCGCTCATTAAAATTATTCAGCGGACAAACCTTTCCGCCTGCATGATGTTTTGCGCGGCCACTGACGTCAAAAGCCCGCCAGTGCAGGCCTTTCTTCTAATCCGGCAAATGACGAACCGGCACAAGTTTGCCCGGCCGTTGATTGCGTCTGCGCTTAATTTCTTCTTCGGTAAATATACTCTGCATCCATCGTTGCGCGTGTTATAAGCGAACGAGCGCGGGGCAACCTACTATTCTTGCCGCTTCTTCCGGTAATTTCCCTGCAAACAGGCCGCGTAAACGATTTTTGCGCCGGCTCTTTACTTTCATTCATCGCTGCCTGCCCGGTCAGCATCAGCTGGCCAGCGCGCTTTTGCTGGCAACACGCCGCTGGCCATCAGTTCGGCACGGATGCGATACGCCGTTGTGCGGCCGCAGCCGACAATCTTCGCCGCTTCCCCCGGTCGTCAGGTCGCGTACGAGGAGCTTGCCACTATCCACGGAGTTCCGGTTTGGTGGCCTACCCGAACGCGCCGCGCAGTTTGGCCAGCTCGACGCCTTCTTTCTGCCCGCGTGTTAATAAATCCACGCCCAGCTCCGCAACCACCCCCATCATCGTCAGCATGAACCGGCTCACCGGCGAGTTATCAAATTGATCTGCAGGTCGAAAGCGGATCACCACGCCTCGCGTAATCAGGCCATCGATAACCGTCAACAGGTCGCGCGTGTTGCGGCTCAGCTGGTCGATGCTTGACAATCAGCTCGTCACCGGCGCGCAGACGCAACAGAAGCAGCTCAGACCGTCGCGTCGGCGTCTTTTCGAAACCCGGTCGATGACCAGCTCGTCGCACAGAGGCGCTAAGGCGCTTTCCTGACGGGCGATATTTTGCTCGGTGGTTGAAACCCGAATATAACCAAACTTCATTTTGCACCCCATTCCGTTTAAACGGGCAAAACGGTATCGTACTTTTAAGTTACTTCAACGGTATGAACGGTATTTTTTGTGGCGCAATAACTCGATTCCGCTGGGTAGTACCTAAACGGGAGAGCAAAAAGTGAGCAACGTTAAGTTTGCGTTAAGTTTCTAGGCGCGAAAAATTTGGGTTAAGCGATAAAATGTGATCGAGATCGAGATTTTGAGGTAAAAGCACAAATCAGATAGTTGCAGGGATTGACAGTGAAGGGCGATCCAGGATTCTAGTGGGGCAGCGGATTGAGCCTGCAAGCTCCGCACCGCCTCAGCCTGAAAGTGTCATCACCACGTTTCAGACCAATTGCGACCAGTTTACTCACGCCTGTATGTTGAGTCAACAGTCTCCCTATTGTGTTTCTGTCAAAAAAAAATTTTGCCGCTTTCTTAAGCTATCGAATGCAAAGGCCTTATCCGGGTTGGAAGATCGTGCGTATGTTACCGGACAGTCGATAGTGGTCAGACAAATGGGAGTCTCTGCATGTCTGACGGCTCGCGGCATCACGCCTAAGTAAATCCGAGCGTCTCAGGTAGTGGAATGAGAAAACGCGGCCAAAGTACAAACGCGGTCTGACGTCGGTAAATTTATATGGCGGGTTAACGGGAGCGCAGAGGGTGAAGTCGGTGAGAAATCTACGACAACTCTAAGCCGTTACGGGTAATGCCTTTTCCTGAAGTTCCGGGAAGGGCGCAGCCTGCCTTGAACTGCCACGGCCGCGCGCCGGGCTGGCCAGCACAGGCGTGAGGTGTTCGCGTGGCAGGCGTAGAGCTATATTCTTTTGAATGCTGTAACTAGAAAGAGGGGTTTTCGATGAAGCAGGATCTGGGTAACGGTCTGGTGAAGTTGGTCACGCTCATATTCAAAGCCATCGGACGTGCATTGCGCAGGAAAAATCGCCGGGCTGAAAAAGTTGGCCAGTGTGCAAATGCAGGGACTGGCCAGAAAGTCGTACACTCAGCTCTTTGTTTCAGTCGGGGCTGTCTCGGGTTCGTCTTGTCCCGGTCATGACTTCGCGTCTGATGCTCTGCCACTTCCCGATCTGATCGTTGCCCACCACTATCCCAAAATAGGTCAGAAACATCTCACGCTCAGCTGGCCGTGGTAAGCCTGCATCACGATTACCCGGTACACGCCAGAAAGCCAATGGCCTTCATGGTTTTGCTGGAGTGACACAGAGCCGTCACCCGCTGATTTGAACAGGTCATTCACGATTTCAGTCATTGGCTTCACGCAACATAGCCCCGGAATGCAGGTACGCCAGACGCAGCGTGGACAGCTGTTGCTCATGCTGGCCATAATCGGCACCCGGCAGGCTCGCCCAGCGTGATTTGCATTTGGCCACGGCCGTATCGGAAATCACCGTTGCGGATATCGTCGGTCGCCCGGCACTCTTTAATGAGCTGCAGTGCGATCATATCCTGCGACAGCGGGCTGAAGTCCTGGAGGCGCAGCTGCGCACTTCAGGGCATCAAAGTAGCGCGACAGGATTTGTAACGACCGGCGGCCGTTGAGTAATCCCGAGCCTTTCCAGTTTTCACCTTCACGCGCGGATGGTCAGCGTAGTTTTGAACAGCGCACCGCCGACCAGCACGTCGTGGCCCCGGTCGCGGGTAATCTGACGGCCGTTGTCGGTGCCTTCTGAGACGCCGAGCATGTCCAGAAACGCGTTAAGGTTGTTGCCGCTCGCTGAAGGGACAGCAAAAGTTTCATCTCAGCCATTACTGATTTCTCCGGGCATTTTTCATTGAGCTTATCGACGCCTTCCTTCAGGTCGCGCATGTCGAGCGGACTTCTGTACGGAACTGCGCAATCTGGCCGAGGTATCAGCCCGGAGCGATGCGGACGGGCGGCGACCGTGGCGGCCATTTGTGTTTGTAGAACCTTCACATCCCCTACAGTGATTAACTGCTGGTTGTTTATGGCCGTGATCTGGCCGTTGATATAAGTTATTGCGCCTGCTAACAGGCCCAGTAGCGTCAGGATAGTTGGAATGTTAACCGTCAGGTCCGTCGCACCCCTGTACCGCGTTCTGATGATGCTTGATCGGTTGTCCGGCCTCACAATGTTGATTATCGGTCGTAAACGAGCCTGCAGGTTATGCGGACTCGATGCCTTCGCGGAGGAACGGGTAACTGATACATCGACGTCGCGCGCTAACGATGTGTTGACGAACCTGCATAACTCTCTCTGTAGCTTGCGGTACGTTTTATCAGGATACACGGACGTCACTGCCGTCTGTTGCGTCAGCTGCATTACTACAGCGTAAGACAAAACTGCATCTTTCGATGGATGAGTGGCTGACACAGAAAGCTGTCGGTAATTTGGTACGCTGACGGAGCGCGCAACGCGTCGGGGGAAGGATAGCCGAGTAAAGCGATATCTGCCTACCGACGTAGGCAACGGAAACCGGCAAATGCAAACTTTCGGCTGCATCAGACTGTTTCTGTGCAATTTGTTCAACTATTTGTGGTACGACAGCATAATTTGTCGGCAGGAATGCGTCGGGGTAGCTGGCTTTAGTGCCAACATGCTGGAATTATCTGCATTATTTCGGCGTCGCTTGCCGGAATTCCGGTCGTCGGATAGCTCGCAGAATATGCAATTTGCTCGGTAATTAGGGGAGAAAACAGGCCACTTCTCGCCATTTGTTCGGGCGTTGGCATGTCAGTATGTGAGCATGTGAGTATGTGATGTTGTACTACCGACGTGCGCGACCACGGCATATCTGTTGGTGAGGCCTGCGCGGTCAGCTCCAGATACTGCGGCACCACCGCATAGCGGCTGCGCTCATAGACGATGTTCGGCGGCGGATACCATGCCGGATCGGCCTGCCAGCGTGTACGTCAGCGCGGTTTGCGGCAGCGTCGTCACGGAATGGACGTCAACCGGCATCGGGTCGGCCTGCTGCAGCACCTGCACCACGTTCTGCGCGGGCGCGTCCGGGCCAGCATTTCGCCCGGCGGAGTGAAGTCTGTGCGCTGCACCACCTGCATAAACCCCTGCGCCACGCGCTCCGGCGAGATCGGCGCATGGTCATCGGCGTGGCCTGCACCACCTGCGTTTTCCTGCGCGCTGCGGATGAGTGCCAATCGCCTGCGGCATCACGGTCTGCTGCAGCACCTGCGCCCGCTGCTGTGAGGTGATATCCATGCCGTGCGGCTCCGGCATGTCGGTGGCCTGCACGACCTGCGAATGCTGTTCGGCAACGATGACGTTCGACAGCGGCATCGCCACGTCGCTCAGCGCCATCACCACCTGCGAGCGCTGCTCCGGCACCTGACCTGCGAGCGCGGGGAACGGTTCTGGCGCACGCTTCTGCACCACGCGCACCACGTGCTGCGGCACCCGGCGGGCGAGCGCCACATGCTCATGTCCGGCGTTGCCTGCACGACCTGAATAAGCTGCTGCGGCGTGTAGGCACCGGAGGGATGGCTGATATGGGATATCCAGCGACTGCAATACCAGCATCACCGTCTGCGCGTCCGTGGTCGTTGACCGCATCTCGGACGGCGTGACGTAGGTGTACGCGGCCAGCACCTGCAGCTCGGCCTGCGTGACCTGTTCGTAGGAGATGGCCACCATGCCCGGCGACCGCCTGCACCACCTGCACGGCTCCTGTGCGGCCGAGGTGTTCGACCAGACAAACGGCATGGGAGGCGACTGCATAACCGCCAGCGATACCGCCTGCTTTGCCGTCTCTGTTGAGATGATTTCCGACAGCGGCTGCAATCGTCGGTGCGCATGATGACGCTTTGCTGGAACTGCGGCACCTGACCGTAAATCGTCGGCAGCTCTTCCAGCTGGATCAACACTTCTTTCGAGCCATGCCAGAAAAGCAGGTCGAGCGGGCGGTAGAGATACTCGCGGCTGTAATTCAACAGTAGCAGCAGGTTACTGGCGGGCTGCAGGCCGGTCAGATATTCCTTGCTGACGCTGGTAAGGCGGTAAACCGGGTTATCGGAAACCAAGCCACTCTTTACTGACCGACGTGAGGTTTACTGGCATGTCGCCGCCTTATGAGATGATTTTGAAGCCATACCTGAGCGCGGCCGCTTTCGCCACCGTCCAGTGCGTCCCTGACGGATCGAGACTCAGCGTTGTCGATTTCATCACGGCAGGCTGGCCAGCGGCGGTAACGCCCAGCAAACGGTCTGCGCATTGGTGCCGTCGTCCGCCGTCAGGCCAACTTCATGCGCCGACGAGGACGCATTCTGGTAGCGGGCGCGCAGCGTGACGCCGTAAACCGTTCCGGCAAACTGCGAAATAACCGAGTTCGTGGTGCGGTATTTATCTTCCTACCGGCTGCCCTCGGCAGAGAGAAATCGGACGGGTTCTGCTGGAGGCAATCGGGTTATCAATGACGTCCACGTTTGTTGTATAGCCCGTTGGCCGCGTGAACTGTACGGCGACGTCGGTATCCGGCATCTCGCCCAGGACGCGGTAGTTTCCCGAGCCGCACGTTTGGCGTTACGCTGTTATCCTCATGTCCACAGTAGATATCGCTGAGCATCACGCCGCCAATGTCGTTGGTCGTTGACGTCGAGCCGCCACGGATCATGTTGATGGCGAATCCGTTGGCCAGCGCTGCGTGATAGGTGGCGTTCCATACGGAGTTTCCGACAAACGTCGTCAATCCAGATTTTGATTGTCTTGTTTGTGATGTCGATTTTCCAGCTCGCAATAGAAGTCCCGATCATACGAAAGGGCGAAGCCCGAGCCGTTCGGGTCACGCGCGCCCTGAATGCGGATATCAGGCGGGTTGGCGTGGCCGGTTGTGTGGTATCGGTCGATCCCTCATGCCCGTCTGGCCCGTTGTACCCATGCCAAAGATGGAACGGGCAACGATGCCGGTCGTGTTCGCCCCGACCACTGAGGAATAGCAGGAAGTTACTGCTACCGGTCGCCAGCCCGCGCGGCACGTCCGGCGGCGTGAACTCAAAGCCATAGGCTTTGTTGACCGTGTAGGCCTGGTTCAGCTTCAGATAATCGCCTTCACGAAAGCGCACCAGAAAGCCCACGACATATTTTGTGCGCGCCGTGGCGAATTTGCGCCGCAGGCCATAGCCGAAAACTGTAGGCCTTTAGTCAGAACAGGGTTTCGTCGGGTCGATGGCCAGTCGTTTTTTCACGGCGACCACCGGGTCGGTGACAATCCCGACTATCGCGCCGGTTGAACCGGTGTCGCTGCCGTCGTGGATAAGGCCGCTATCGACCAGTCGTTTGCGTTGTAAAACGTGCGTTCCTGCCACTCGCTATCCGCACGGATGGGCCTGATAGTCGAGGTGGCCAGATACCGAATGCGCGCCGGTAGCGAACCGCGCAAAGGATTCGGTCAGCAGTACAGACATGATGCCTCCTTAGCGCGTGACGATACCGAACTGCAGTGACTCGACGGTGTTCTGGCCCAGTCGCCGCCGCCGGGCACCTGTTCAGGTTGCCCGTAATATTTGTACGTCTCCGCCAGCGACAGCTGAACCTCATTTGACGCGCCACCTTCAGGCTGGATAAGCAGCCCGATTTTTCGGTCATCCAGATCCTTCGCGCGCGCGTACGCCAGCACCGAAACCGCAAAGATTTTGTTGCCGGTCGGCAGCACGGTGTTGAGGCGAACAGGTCAGTGCGCCAGCGGTGTTCGACTGCAGGTACGGCGCGCCGGTTTTGTTCGGCTCCAGCTGGGCAACGATTGACGCGTGGCTCACGCCAGCCTGCGCGTTCATGGCCGTCCATGCGGTAGCGACGTCAGCGGTTGGGGCGCGTGTGACCACTTCTACCGCCCGAGCCTGTCGGTGTTGCGCGCGCCGGAGCCGTCGAGCACGTAGAAGTCGTCGAGCCACTGCACTCGGCATCGGCGCGGTGCCGACCGGCCACACAATAGAGGTACAGCGTGGGCGGGTGACGCTGCTGATATCCACCGTCGCTGCAGCTCGTTATTGGCAAAGATCGTGACGCTCTTCGCGGCGATATCGATGCGGATCTCGATGCAGTACCAGCAGACAGGATAAGCGGGTTAACGCCCAGCTGCGTACCGACTTTCATTTGCCGGTCGTGGTATCCCCAGTCGATATCGATAACGTTAGCGATACGCGCGATGCGCGCCGGCTGCCGGTCGCACAGGCTGAAACCGAACACCGCCACGCCGCCGGACGGCGTAAAGCCACTGCAGCGAGGCGTTCGTGGTTGAGTTACGCGCCACGGTGAACTGCAGCGCATGGCCGCCGGTGCGCCTGCCGGGTACGACCGCAAACGTCGAGGCCGTGGCGTTCGTCACCACCTAGCCGTTTTGCTTCCAGATAGGGGCTGTATCGTTACGCCGGTTGCGCCGTCGGCCGCATACTGGTCGAAACCATCACAAAACTTAAAACATGGGTTACTCTCTTAAGGTCGAACGATGACGCCAACGGCACGGTAGTCGCGGTTTCGTCTGTCCCGCGCTGCCGTCAGGCGCATTTTCGAAAACGGCGTAACTGTATTTCCAGGGGTTGTGCTGAGGGTTTTATCGATGACCTCACGCTGCGGCTGGCCCTTGCGGCCGACCACCATGCCCAGCTGTCGGGCATCGATATCCGATTTGCGGTTCATCACGCTCATGCCCACGGCGATAACCCTGCGCGTCGGCTGGCAGACCCTGATCCGACAAAAAAGGTATCGGTCGCGCCGGAAGTATTGGACTGAATATAGTCGGTGGCCACCGGCGGCTCGTTATCGACCATCGCGTAGTGATCGGAACCGGTGGAAGGCGTCCATTCATATCCACGTCGAGCGTCGGCGTGCGGGACTGTATCGACATTGGGCCTACGCGGTCGTTGTACACGCCGCCGCTGTTGTCGAGGAAATGCACGTCATCGAGATACTTTTGTCGGCCGGGTCGCTGTTCCATGTCACTTCGTACTGGTCAGGTACTGCGACGTCGTGGGCATGGCCAGCTCCATGTCTTTGCCGTTGTTCACCCATACCTGCACGATGCCATTTTGCTTTATCGAGCACGATCTCAAAGTAGTACCAGAGATTGAGAGCACGGTGGCGGTGCCGCTGCCCCGGCGAACGACAAACGGCCGGTCGTGGGTTCCAGCCCAGCGTACCAACGTCCTTAATCGTGACGATATCGCTGCGCACCTTCGCGCGTGTACGCAAAGCCCAGCACGATTTTCTGCGCCGTGGTGTTGAAGATCCGCTTCACGCTGGTCACGGATGACGTGCCGTCGCCTATCTGAAGCGCGCTGCGTATTGTCGCGCAGCCGCCAGCGTCGCGGTGCCTGTGACGTTATACCCGGATGCGTTCATGATGGCCGTCAGGTCAGCGCCCGACATGCCTTTGAACTGGTCAAAGCCATCCGCCAAAATAATCATGTCGTCCTCACAGTTTCAGCCGGACGCCGAACTCGGCATTCAGGATGAGAGTGTGAGTCGTAACCGGCCTCATTCATTAAAGTGTAGCGGTACGTCCAGTCGCGGCTGATGTTGGCCACCGTGACCTTATCATCCTCGATGTTGAATTCGAGGCTCATGGGATCGGAGGTCGCTTTTGCGGAAAAGCGCGATTATCTGTAGGTGCGTAATCGGGTTGTCGTCGGGCAGTTTGTGGCCGACAGGAACGACTGATAGTTATCGTTGACCGAGGTATAGATGAACTTATCCAGCATATCGACCGGCGGCGACACGGCTGCGAACCGGTCGAGCTGCCGGTGACATTCCAGTCGCTCACCACGTCGGACGTCGGAAACGCGTTGTCACCTGCATGGGCTTCCAGGCGCGCCGCGTCGTTGATGTAAAAGTCGTCGTAGTTGCGTACCGTAGTCGTTCTCTGCCGCATCAAGGCGATTGAGACGAACCTCGTTGTTGCCGGTCAGCCCGGCGGCACTGGCGGCACCAATCAGATCAGCTTGCCATTGACGTAAACGCGGGCCTCACTGGCGGTCTTGTCCAGCTCCAGCTCGACGTAGTACCAGCGCGCTTTCAGTGGGTTCACGTAGCCGGTGTTGCATCACGGTCAGCAGGCCGACGTTGGGTCAGCCGTGAGAGCGTTAACAGGTTCGCGGTGTACCGCTGGCCCGGGAGCGCCACGGATTGGCCCGCGCTGATCGAACTTCGCTTGGCAACCCCATGCTCATAACCGTGCTGCTGAACGTCCACGGCACGCGCCAGCGTCGTGCGATAAAGCGAAACCGCGTTGCCGCCTTGCGGCCCGTTACCATCGTGACCGTGCCGGACAGGTTATAGCCTGCGGGCGGATCAGCGACTCCGGCCGTTCGGTGCGGGCGAAACTGTTCAAAGCCATCAAAGAAAAAGCGTCATAAGCCCTCACACAAAATTAAGCCGGATGACA
Source organism: Acanthochlamys bracteata (assembly GCA_019914995.1). Lineage (NCBI taxonomy): Eukaryota > Viridiplantae > Streptophyta > Magnoliopsida > Pandanales > Velloziaceae > Acanthochlamys > Acanthochlamys bracteata. The sequence continues at coordinate 10,877 of JAFKAK010000689.1, forward strand.
AAGCCGAAGTTTTAAATAGCTGCACCACCGTCCCGGCGCGCGGACGGTTAGCCGGTCGCCAGCGGCAAAGCGGATTGGAACCGCTGGCGGTCGCAAACGTGGCGCTGGTGCCGCCCTGATTTACGGTGATGGTGCCGACGTTCAGGGCCATTGCGCTGTACTCTTAGCTGCATACGCCGTGAGGCTGTGAGCATGTTAGCTGTGAGCTTGTCATGTTGGCAGGCAGCATCAGCGCGTCCAGTATCGGCAGATGAACTACCGCTTCATCCGCGTAGAGCGCATCGGTCACGGTAGGGCCGCAATGTCGTATGCCGGGTTTAACGACCGGCGAGCTGCCCGGATTGTTCGGGTTCGTCCCGGTTGATTCGCTGAGCCACGTCGTGCCGTCGAAATAAAACGAAATCGTCAACAGATTTAACGCGCAGCCGCCAGCCCTCGCGCGGCGTGCAAAACGTCCAGCCGCCCTCGACCAGCACCGCCAGCTCGTTGCCGTGGTTGGCCCAAACGGCCGCACCCGGATCGGCGGCGACGATGTAGGCATAGCCTTCCTGTGCATCCGCAGGCGGCGTCGAGAACGACATGGACTGCGCGCCAGCGGCTGACATCAGCGCATCGATAAACAGCAGGTCTTCATTGACCGCCTGCCCAAAAGTCTTCGCCGCGTTCCCAGCCCATACGCCCGCCAGCCCCTGCGACGGTGCAGTTTTCTGGGCATTATATTTCCCCGGACTGATTAGGTAGGTCTTCAGCCCAGCCGTGATCCCAGCGACTGACCACCCGTAAACGTTATTCGGTCTGGCTCCGGGGCTGGCTCTGTTCGGTGGATCGGTGTCCGGCACGTCCGGGTCAGGGTTGTTATCCGGTTTTCCGGGTCAGGCTGCGGTCAGTCGTACCGCCGTCTGATGGCGTTGTAGGCGGTGTGGTGCCCGACGTACCGACCGGTGGATAGGCTGGCGCAGGTGTCACCGTATTTCCGCCGGGCGTCGCACCCGGATCGACCGGCGTTGATGGCAATATCACCTGCAACGTATAGCCCTGCCAGTTGTACAGCCCGTCACGCAGGGCGTTCACGGCCATCTGCACCTGCACATATCCCTGCGCCTTGAGCGCCCGGCCCGCTTTCTCGCCATACCAGTGCCTGCGCAGCAGACAAGATCCAGCCCGCGTCAAGCGGTATAGATGGTATCGAGCGCTGACCTTCGCCGCCGGTTGAGTTCTGATAACCCAGCCAGATTCGATACTGCACGTTGGCCTCCGGGCGTGATCCCGGTGGCGAAGTGGTCATAGGCAATGTCGTCCGCCGTCAGCCTGTTACGGTGCGCCGGTGTAAACACCACGTCTTTCCCGGCCGGGCCGTGTTGTCAGTTGTCGGCGCGGGCATCAACCTTCTCAAACCAGTGATTGCCATTGGCCAGCAGCAGCCCCAGCGGGCCTGGCGACGGCGCGGACGGTATTGCATCTGCAGCTGCTTATGCGGCATGTCGTCCGGCGTCAGCGGCTCGTTGAAGCTGTGCGGCACAAACCACCAGTTCCGCCGGTCGTTGTCGCCAAAAAGGATGTTACCGGCGGCATGGGCGCGGTCGAAGAGCCACACGACGACCCGCTGCAATGCACGGCTGGCACGGTGTCCACGGCACCGCGACCGATTTTTGTGCTTGCCGTCCACCGATTCAATGACCATCAGCTCGTTATCGATCAGCAAAAAACGTCGCCAGCGTTAACAGAGCCAATAGGCACCGTCGGTATCACTGGTTGCATCACGTCGAACTCGTTGGTCGGCTCACGGATAAACCCGCTCAGCTGGCCCCACGGCACGGCTGCGAGCCAGAGGCCCGCCAGCTGGTATCGCCGGATACGCGGTCGAAGAGGTCAAAGCCATCGGTCAGGCGGTCAGACGGGCGCGCCGCAAATGCCAGAGCCTGACTGTGCGTCCAGGTCGCGGCCGTCTCTGACCAGCGTAGGTAAAGGCGCTTCGTACAGATAGAAATCGATAACCGGCGGCAGCGGTGGTTTGTGAGGCCGACTCGCTCATGGCCGCCACGTTGCCGCCGCTGGTATCGTCCGTACCGTCTGCCATGCTGGGAGTCGTCCTGCGCGGACTGCACCGACATGGAGGATACCTGCGCGTTGGCCGGATCTTCGTAGCTGTCCCCGGACGCGTCGCTGGTTTCTGCGTGGCGGCCATCGAATACGCCACGTCAGCGTTTTGCGGCGGCTTTTTGCACGAGGATATTGATAACGTAATACTGCCGGCTTTCGTAACCGGGCGCATTGAGTCCAGATCGGAGCGTACCCGGCGTTGACCAGCGCCTGCGCCTCTACCTGCAGATCCGCGGGCATTATCGTAGGTGTAGACGAACTGCGTTCCTGCAATGCCGGTTTCCGTGCGTACAAGCGCCCCTGTCGCGTCGAACACCTCAAGCGGTACGTTTGCCCTGGTTCCAGGCCCGACGTCGCCTGATTGTGTTCTATGAGCTTATCCTGCTGCACAACGCGGTCGCGGTGCGTCCAGTTGATCGGGCGAAGTCCGGCACTTCATCCGTCCCCGTCAGCGCACCCAGCGTCCGCACTTCGTACCAGCGCAGCTGGCCTGCGGCAATGGTGGTCGCCTGACGTTGCCCGGCGGATAAGGGCGGATGAAACGGTGATTGAAGTCAGGCCATCAACCGGTGCACGGTCAATCGAACTGGCCACCGCGAAGCCGTCCACGGCAGCAGCTTCACGTCGATGTGCTCACCTGACAGGTATTAACCCAGTCGCCGCCGCCGACGTCCGTAACCAGCCAAATCAGGTCGCCACCGAAATGTTTTGCGGAACGGTATCAATCGCGCCACGCCCGACCGTCAGCGTCATGGCACCTCGTCCCAGCCATCGAGGCGCATCATCTCCTCGTTGACGTGGATGGCGCGCAGCCCAGATCGTCGAAATCGAAACCAGACTCAGGTTATCGATGTGCAGGGTACTGTCGAGATAGCTCACCTACCGCCAGCTCGGCCAGCATGGTGAACTCCCGTTACCGGTGATGCTGCAGGCGGGCTGGCGTCAGGCTTCACGGCGATATCAAACGACATGGAGATATCGGTGGCTTTTCAGCGTAGGCGCGCAGGTAGCCCTTCAGCCCTGAACGGTATAAAACTCGCCGCGCGGCAGCATGGCGCGGAAAGCTCGGCATAGGTGGTTTGTACACCCAGACGCGCGCCACCTTCGGCGTGTAATCCGCTCAACGTGCCGCGGCGGCTGTGCCTGACCGAACGTGTTCAGATCAACGCCGAACATATCCTGAACGCCGACTATTTTGTTTGCCGTCGGCCTGCCCGACTCCTCAACCGTACCCACGCGCAGCACCACGGTTTCGATACCGGCTCTGCGGATCGCGGTCTGCGAATAACGTCAGCTGGCTGCACCCGCCACGCCCGCCGGTCGCAGGTCGCGTAAAGCGGCGCACGTTTGTCGATACCGATTTCAGGTCACTTTGGCAACCAGCCCCCAGCGCGGCCGTCGGGATACCGGGGTAGTCGCGCGTATCGCTGTTGATCGATTCCTGCGCGTCTGGATAAGCGCCAGATTGTGCTTCGCGGCTCTGCGAATCTTCATTCGTGATTAGGTTGTGCCAGTTAACGATAATCTCGTTTGTGAGGTTAAACGGCGATGCGTTCGTGGTTTCGTCAATCGACAGCAGCCCGGCATCCATATCGAGATCGGCAATGTCTCCGCATCATAGTCGTTACGGATAAGTTTATTTGTACTTACCTGTAAATTTATCCACGTATACCGCTGCCGCGATATGGTCGATAACCGTCTGCACAAACGACATGAGCGTATCTGGACGCGACCAGCGCAGGCACAACCCCAGCCCTTCGTTGAAGCAGGTTTCCGCCGCATAGCGCCATGGGTCGTCAGAAACAGGTCACGGTCGCGGCCCAGCCCCCATGCCCGGTTTGTCAACGCCTCATAAATAATATGAACGCCATTCATCGCGCGGATGGTTCGCGGCTTGCTGTCAGCGTCATAGCCGGTCAGCTCGATGGCCGCCTTTTCCGGGATACCATGCGTCGCCATCCCAGCCTGCAGGATTCGCCTGACGCGATAGGCCCTCTTTTGGGATACGGACCATGGCGCAGATTAGCCCGTCGAAAAACGTTGTGGCCACGCCGCAAAACTGAGGCCGGTCGCCTTGGGCATTTTGCGCAGCCTGCTGCTGATCGTCTGCGTCGGCCCGCCCATCATGACGTCAGCGTACCGTCGATACCACCTCGCCTTTGGTGCCGCCAAACAGGTTGGTTTCTTTATCCTGATACTGGTGTTCCCTGTTACGCTGCCTTCCCTACGCCTGCAGCCCTCCCGCCTGTATCTCGCAAATTTCGTCAAGCGGCCCACGGCCACGATCCCATGTGCAGGCCCATGTAACAGGAATAACCGATGACGGTATTACTCGCCTTTCCATGTGCAGCCTCCCACTCGGCCCGCGCTAACGCTGCGGCTTTACGCATAAAGGTTTGAGGACTTCTCCGCCAGCGCGCACGGTAGCCGTCCTGAAAGTCCAGCATGGTGATCCGCGAG
>JAFKAK010000690.1:0-17500 GCA_019914995.1 Acanthochlamys bracteata
TTCTCTCTGAAACCTTGGCGAAAATCTAGAGTACGATCTTATGATAAAGATCTAATGAAAAAAAAAGGAAACAAAGACAATTTTTGGTTTTTAACAGTATGGGGAATGGAAGCAGAACTCCCTTTTGGCCCTCCCCGACAAAAACCTTCTTTTTTTGAACCCATTTCTAAAGAAATCAAAAATAAAATTAGAAAGGTGAAAAGGAAAATATTTCTAGTTCTAAAAATCTTAAAAGAAAAAAAGAAAGAGTCTCAAAAAATTGAAAAAAAAAACACAAAATGGATTATCAAAATACTTTTAGTTATAAAACTAATAATCAAAGAACTTGAAAAAGTAAACCCAATTTTTTTATTTTTATATAGAAAAGCGAAAGTATATGAATCGAATGAAAATTATGAACTGGATGAAAATGTAAAAGATTTAAAAATAAATAATAAGATTACACAGGAAGAGGAATGGACCATTCGACCAAAAAATTATTCACTTATGGAAAAAAAGACTAAAGATCTCGCTGATAAGACAATTACAATCAGAAATAAAATAGAACAAATAAAAAAAGAAAAAAAGAAAATAGTTCCATCTTGGGATGTTAAAAGATCAAAATCACAGAAAAAGATTTGGCAAATATTCAAAAGAAAAAATAGGCGATTAATACACAAATCACATTATTTTTTTAGATTTTTAATTGAAAAAATATACATAGATTTTTTGCTATGTACCATTAACTTTCCCAGGATCAATGCACAACTTTTTTTTGAATCAACAAAAAATAAATTTATCTACAAGGATGAAACAAATGAAGAAAAAATTCAAAAAATTAATGAAAATACAATTAAGTTTATTAACTTTATTTCGACTATAGAAAAGTCGTTTAATAATACTATTAGTAATACTAATATTGATATTAGTAATGATATTAGTAAAAAAAATGCAAATATTTATTGCGACTTATCTTCCTTGTCCCAAGCATATGTATTTTATAAATTGTCACAAACCCAATTACTTAACAAATATGGCTTGAGATCTATACTTCAACATCACGGGACTTATCCTTTTCTTAGGGACAAAATAAAAAATTATTGTATAACACGAGAATATTTGATTCCAAATCAAGACATAATAAAATGCATAAGTCTGGAATAAATGAATGGAAAAATTGGTTAAAGGGTCATTATCAATACAATTTATCTCAGAGAAAATGGTCTCAATTAGTACCGCAAAAATGGAGAAATAGAGTCAATCAACGTCGTATGATTCAAAATAAAGACTCAAATTCATATAAGGAAGAAAAAGACCAATTAATTCATTATGTGAAAAAAATTTTTTCCGTGTTAGATCCATTGACGGCGGTTAGTCAAAAGAAAAATGGAAAAAACACTACAGATATGATCTTTTATCACATGAATATATGAATTATGGGGATAGGAAGGACTCATATATTTATGGATCAACAGTAAAAAAAGTAAATGGGAACCAAGAAATTCCATATAATTTCAATACATCAAAACCCGAATCATTTTATGTATTGGTAAGTACAGCTATGAGTGATTATCTCGAAGAGAGATATAGTATTGATAGAGATAAAACTCTGGATAGAAAATATTTTGATTCGAAAATTCTTCATATTCATCTTGGAAAAAAAAAAAAATATGAAAACTTGGATCAATGTACATATTGGTACCAAGATTAATAAAAATACTAAGACTAAAACAATTTTTTTTGAAAAAAAGTACAAAAAAAAAAGATCTTTTTCTTTTAGGATTCGTCAAAAAATCTCTACCCCCAAAAAAACTTTTTAAATTGGATGGGAATGAATCAAGAAGGGTTATATGGTACCATATCTAATATAGAATCTAATATAGAATCTAATATAGAATCTTGGCTTTTCCCAGAGCTTCTGGTACTTTATGATGCATATAAGATTAAAGCATGGATCATACCAATCAAATCACTTCTTTTGAATTTAGATAAAAATGGTATTGAAAATGAAAACATCAACCTAAATCAAAAAGAAAATCTTCCTATATCATCTAATAAAAAAAAATATCCTCAATTGGAACAACAAAAAAAAAAAAAAAGGTCAAGGGATCTTGGATCAGATCAAAAAAAAAACAAAAAAAAAAAAAGAAGACGACTACACAAACACAGGATCAGAGACTAAAAAAGGTAAAAGAAAAAACAATCCAGAACAAAAGAAAGAAGAACTAGATTTTTTCTGAAAAAAATATTTTCTTTTTCAATTAAGATTTGACGACCCTTTGAATCAAACAATGATGGATAATATCAAGGTATATTGTCTCCTACTTAGACTGATGAATCCAAAAGATATTGCTATATCCTCCATTCAAAGAGGAGAGATGCGTCTGGATGTAATGACGATTCAGAAAAATATAGCTCTTACAGAATTGATAAAAGGGAATGTTGATTATCAGAACCAGTTCGTCTATCTCTAAAAAGAGATGAAAAAATGATTATATATCAAACCATAGGTATTTCATTAATCCAAAAAAGTAAAGACCAAACTAATGAAAAATGCATAAATAATAAATACATTAATAAGAATCATTTCGAAAAATCCATTTTCACGATAGCCTTATACCTGTAAATGGAAACAAAAATCATTATGATTGCCTCATTCCTGAAAATATTCTATCTACTAGACGTCGTAGAAATTGAGAATTCTAATTTGTTTTAATTCCAAAAATTGGAATCTTGTGGATAAAATCAGTATTTTGCAATGAAAACATCATAAGGAACTGTGGACAATTTTTGAATGAGGACAATAATGTTAATACAGATGCAAATAAATTCATTAAATTGAAATTGTTTCTTTGGCCAAACTACCGATTAGAAGATTTAGCTTGTATGAATCGTTATTGGTTTGATACCAATAATGGCAGTCCTTTAGTATGTCAGGATACATATGTATCCACGATTCCAGGTAGTTAATTTCTATTTTATAGATTGACATATTAGGTAAATAAGAGCTGAAAGATGTAAACATATGGTGTGTTACATTCTGGTACATGATATTGATTTAATGGTAGCGGATCAACTCAGGAATAAATCTGCAAAATATTCTTTCGTGAATGCAAAAAATGGATCATCTCTTCTCTTTCTATCCAAATCCTATTTTGGATAGAAAGAAAAAAAGAGAAATATATGAATAAATCTCAATTTTTATTTACCAGATTAAAATCTTTGGTATACATTATTATAAATAATAATTTATATATTTTTTTTTTTATTTTTTTTGATCGGTAAAATACAAGTAAAAGCAAGAAAATAGAAGATTTTTTTATTTTATGGTCAAAAATTCATTCATCTCAATTCTTCCACAAGAAGAAAAAGAAGAAAACAAGGGATCCGTTGAATTTCAAGTATTCAGTTTCACCAATAAGATACGTAGACTTACTTCCCATTTGGAATTGCACAAAAAAGATTTTTTATCACAAAGAGGCCTACGAAAAATTCTGGGAAAACGTCAACGATTGCTGGCTTATTTATCAAGGAAAAATAGAGTGCGTTATAAGAAATTAATTGGTCAGTTGAATATTCGGGAGCCAAAAACTCGTTAATTTGAAGACTCATTTTTTTTTTTAGTTATGAGATTCTTTTTTTCATTTTGATGAACCTCCTTTGCTTTGTTTTTATAAATTCATGAAATAATGAATCAGGAAAGAAAAAATATGACTGTACCAGCTACAAGAAAAGATCTCATGATAGTGAATATGGGACCTCACCACCCATCAATGCATGGTGTTCTTCGACTGATCATTACTCTCGATGGAGAAGATGTTATTGACTGTGAACCAATATTGGGCTATTTACACAGAGGTATGGAAAAAATAGCGGAAAACAGAACAATTATACAATATTTGCCTTATGTAACACGTTGGGATTATTTAGCTACTATGTTCACAGAGGCCATAACAGTAAAAACACCTGAACAGTTGGGAATGTTCAAGTACCAAAAAGAGCCAGCTATATCAGAGTAATTATGTTGGAGCTGAGTCGTATAGCTTCTCATTTGTTATGGCTTGGGCCTTTTATGGCGGATATCGGTGCGCAGACTCCCTTTTTCTATATTTTCCGAGAAAGGGAATTAGTATATGATCTATTCAGAAGCTGCCACAGGTATGCGAATGATGCATAATTATTTCCGTATTGGAGGAGTAGCTGCTGATCTACCTCATGGCTGGATAGATAAGTGTTTAGATTTCTGTGATTATTTTTAACAGGAGTTGCTGAATATCAAAAACTTATTACATGGAATCCCATTTTTTTGGAACGAGTTGAGGGTGGGAACTATTGAGGGAGGAAGCAATAAATTGGGGCTTATCGGGACCAATGTTAAAGCTTCTGGAATCAATGGGATCTTCGTAAAGTTGATGATTATGAGTGTTACAATGAATTCGATTGGGAGGTCAATGGCAAAAGAAGGAGATTCATTAGCTCGTTATTTAGTACGAATAGGTGAAATGACAGAATCCATAAAAATTATTCAACAAGCTTTAGAAGGATTCGGGAGGCCTATGAGAATTTAGAAGTCCGGCGGTTTGCTAAAGCAAAGAATTCGGAATGGAATGATTTTGACTATCGATTCATTAGTAAAAAACCTTCCCCCAATTTTGAATTGTCGAAACAAGAACTTTATGCAGTGGAAGCCCCAAAGGAGAATTAGGAATTTATCTGATAGGAGATAATAGTGTTTTCCCTTGGAGATGGAAAATTCGTCCTTGGTTTTATCAATTTGCAAATTCTTCCTCAGCTAGTTAAAAAGAATGAAATTGGCTGATATCATGACGATACTAGGTAGTATAGATATCATTATGGGAGAAGTTGATCGCTGAAATGATAATTGATACGACAGAGTACAGACTATCAATTCTTTTTCTAGATCGGAACCCTTAAAGAGGTTTATGAACTCATATGGCTGTTTGTTCCCATTTTGACCCTTATATTAGGAATCATAATAGGGGTACTAGTAATTGTGTGGTTAGAAAGAGAGATATCTGCGGCTATACAACAACGTATTGGGCCTGAATATGCTGGGCCATTAGGAATTCTTCAAGCTCTAGCGGATGGAATTAAACTACTTTTTAAAGAGGACCTACTCCCCTCTAGAGGGGATATTCGTTTGTTTAGTGTCGGACCGTCTATAGCGGTCATATCAATTCTACTAAGTTATTTAGTAATTCCTTTTGGGTATCACCTTGTTTTAGTTGATCTCAGTATAGGTGTTTTTCTATGGATCGCCATTTCAAGTATTGCTCCGATCGGACTTCTTATGTCAGGATATGGGTCGAATAATAAATATTCTTTTTTGGGTGGTCTACGAGCTGCTGCTCAATCTATTAGTTATGAAATACCATTAACTCTATGTGTGTTATCAATATCTCTACGTGTGATTCGTTAGAACATGAACTTTTACCTTTTTCCTAGAGATAAAGGGAAGATTTTGAATGTATTGAATAGATATCTTATTTTTTTTTTTTTTATTCATCATTCGAGTCAATCAGTTAAACCAGATAGTTATATGAGTGAAACAAAACAGCTTAGAAATTCGCAGTAAGAAAAGAAAATCTCATTCCCTATGTACAAGAATAAAGTGAAAGTAAACATAAGCAGTGTAAACTGCTTACCCCAAGATTGATATTTTTTGATTAATCATCATATAGATCATATCTTGAAGCGGGTGTAAAAGATTAATTGTATGAAGTTTATAGTTTTGTATGTACTACTTACTATACTATACGGTATCAATCAAAAATCAGTGGACAGTTAGGAACACCAAGGTACATAAAGATTAGTAATAGAGATAACATAAGGTATAAAAAAAGATATTCCTGCATAAAACAATCAAAATAGGGTCTTTACATTGGTAGAAATGATCAAGTAGTACTTCCCCACGATTCCGATCTAAGTATGCTCCTATTCACTGATTAAAAAAATAACTATCAAGAACAATTAATCCTTTTTTTTTTTTAAGTACCCTATTCGGAGAAAGAAGAACAGAAACAAAAGAAATGGAATAATAATAGATAGAATAGAGAAAAATTTTATTTATTTTTTTTCTTCCATCCATATATACTTCTTATCATAAGCCATGAACTAATACCTAATTCTTTATATCCATTGATATAACAGTATTTTATTGAAAGATTAAGTTATTACTGAACAATGAGAAATTCTAATTATAATAAAGGATGAGATCAATTTCAAGTGCTTTTTTTTTCTTATTCTAGCAGACAGAATTCCATTGGTCTAATTTAGGACTACCCGATGTATCTTTATTCTATCTACCCTACCAAAATATGGCGATAATATTAGAAAAAGAGCAGTCCTTACATTATTTTTGGCCATTTGAGAGCCGTATGGTGAAAATCTCATGTACGGTTTTGGAATAGCGATGTGACAGTGATGTTATTATCGACTATGATTATCCAACAGTTTAAGTACAGTTGATATAATTGAAGCGCAGTCAAAATATGGTTTTTGGGATGGAATCTGTGGCGTCAACCTATAGGGTTTATTGTTTTCCTAATTTCTTCTCTAGCAGAATGTGAGAGATTACCCTTTGATTTACCAGAAGCAGAGGAGGAATTAATAGCAGGTTATCAAACTGAATATTCAGGTATCAAATATGGTTTTTTTTTACATTGCTTCTTACTTAAATCTATTAGTTTCCTCATTATTTGTAACAGTTCTTTACTTAGGTGGGTGGGATTTATCTATTCCGTACATATTCAGTCCCAGTTTTTCGTAAAAAATCAAATGGATGGATTCTTTGGAATGACAATTGGTATATTTATTACATTATCTAAAGCTTATTTGTTTCTGTTCATTTCTATCACAACAAGATGGACTTTACCTAGAATGAGAATGGACCAGCTATTAAATCTTGGATGGAAATTTCTTTTACCCATTTTCTTGGGTAATCTATTATTGACAACTTCTTTCCAACTTGTTTCCCTTTAAATAAAAATAAGGAAGGAATAAGATGACAAATAACAGAATAAGATGACAAATGAGATTCTCTATTCATAACCTCTTTCAAACAAAGAAAGAAACATCAATTTTTTTCATGGATATTTACAATATGCTTCCTATGGTAACTGGGTTCATGAATTATAGTCAACAAACAATACGAGCTGCAAGATACATCGGTCAAGGTTTCATAATTACCTTATCCCACACAAATCGTTTACCTGTAACTATTCAATATCCTTATGAAAAATCGATTACATCAGAGCGTTTCCGTGGTCAATTCACTTTGAATTTGATAAATGTATCGCTTGTGAAGTATGTGTTCGTGTATGCCCCATAGATCTACCTGTTGTCGATTGGAGATTTGAAAGAGATATTAAAAAGAAACAATTGCTTAATTATAGTATTGATTTTGGTGTCTGTATATTTTGTGGTAACTGTGTGTCAGTATTGTCCAACAAACTGTTTATCAATGACTGAAGAATATGAACTTTCCACTTATGATCGTCACGAGTTGAATTATAATCAAATTGCTTTGGGTCGTTTACCAATGTCAGTAATTGGAGATTATACAATTCAAACAGTTATGAATTCGACACAAAGCAAAATAGACAAGGATGAACCCCGTGATTCAAGAACGATTACCAATTACTAATTGTTTTGACATAAAGGATCTAAGCTTCTTGCTCCAATAAATACAAATAATAATTGATTAATAATTGATTTGATTGTTGATAATTATTCTTTGATTTAAACTGAGAATAGTATTTTTGTGATGATTTCGAAATATACAATTACAACTACTAAACTAGTATTTAATTAAATAAATATTGAATTAAATAAATAAGATAGTAGGATTCCTACAATTTGTATCTACATTATACTACATTAATAATTCTTCAATTAGGAACTATCATATAGAAAAAAATAGGATAAGCATTTTTATTTTTTCCTGGACTATTCAGAAGGGGCATGAAATATTTCGACTTATTTATATTTATCTCTTATTTTATACATAATGGATTTACCTGGACCAATACATGATATTCTTGTAGTATTTCTGGGATTAGTTCTTATATTGGGGGTCTAGGGTAGTATTACTTACCAATCCGATTTATTCTGCCTTTTCATTGGGATTGGTTCTTGTTTGTATATCCTTATTCTATATTCTAGCGAACTCCTATTTTGTAGCTGCTGCACAGCTCCTTATTTATGTGGGAGCCATAAACGTCTTAATCATATTTGCCGTGATGTTCATTGGTGGTTCAGAATATTCAATGATTTCCATCTTTGGACTGTTGGAGATGGATTCACTTCACTGGTTTGTGCAAGTATTTTTTTTCACTAATTACTACTATCCCAGATACGTCATGGTACGGAATTATTTGGAGTACACGATCAAACCAGATTATAGAACAGGACCTAATAAGTAACGTTCAACAAATTGGGATTCATTTATCAACGGATTTTTATCTTCCGTTTGAACTTATTTCTATAATTCTTTTAGTATCCTTGATAGGTGCAATTACTATGGCTCGTCAATAATAAATACTTAGAATTTTTAATTCGTAGAATTAGAAATTCTAAATCGAAAAAATAAAAAAAAAAACGAAAGGTTTTTATTTTTAATTAAATCTATTGCCAATACCTTAAATTGTTATGTAATTGTTCGATTCTAATCAATCAGATCCTTTGAACTATTATTCATATTGAAATGAATCAAAATAAATGAGGGGTTTGTCAATGATGTTCAGTATGTACTTTTTTTTTTGAGTGTCTATTTATTTTCTATTGGAATCTATGGATTGATCACTAGTCGAAACATGGTTAGAGCACTTATGTGTCTTGAACTTATACTAAATTCGGTTAATATCAATCTCGTAACATTTTCTGATTTATTTGATAATCGACAATTAAAAGGAGACATTTTCTCAATCTTTGTTATAGCTATTGCGGCTGCTGAAGCAGCTATTGGGTTAGCTATAGTTTCATCGATCCATCGTAACAGAAAATCAACTCGTATCAATCAATCAAATTTATTGAATAATTAATCGTAATCATCATCTATAATTTATTTTAATAATATAAATTGGAATTCGCATCTGCGACTTGCACGATCATGGTTGTTTAAACAGAAATCAAAGTCTCTTGGCCCTTGCTCATACAGATTTTTAAATGGATTGATTCTTAAAAAATTGGATAAATTACTGCTTCGTCTGGTGTTTACAATAAAATTATATATATTTTACTTTACCAGATCGAAAATTTTTTATGTTTTATAGATCCAATGTCACATTCAGTAAAAATTTATGATACATGTATAGGGTGTACTCAATGTGTACGAGCTTGCCCAACAGATGTATTGGAAATGATACCTTGGGACGGGTGTAAAGCTAAGCAAATTGCTTCTGCGCCAGAACCGAGGATTGTGTAGGCTGTAAGAGATGTGAATCTGCTTGCCCAACAGATTTTTTGAGTGTTCGTGTTTATTTATGGCATGAAACAACTCGCAGCATGGGTCTAGCTTATTGATACCTTACAAAAAAACTCCACTTGAATCATTTGATTCCTCTTTACCGACAAAAACCCGTCCTCGGAATAATTGATTTTTCGAGGACGGGTTTTTCTGGTCAAAGCGTATCTTGTCTTTATCACGAGTGATTTTCCTTGGTTAACAATAATTGTAGTTTTGCCAATATTTGCAGGTTCTTCAATTTTCTTTCTCCCTCATAGAGGGAATAAGGTTGTTAGGTGGTATACTATTTGTATTTGTTTATTAGAACTCCTTCTAACCACTTTTGTATTCTGTTATCATTTCCAATTGGACGATCCATTAATACAATTGGAGGAGGATTATCAATGGATAAATTTTTTTGATTTTCACTGGAGACTGGGAATTGATGGACTTTCGATAGGACCTATTTTACTGACAGGATTTATCACTACTTTGTAACTTTGGCAGCTTGGCCCGTTACTCGAAATTCGCGATTGTTCCATTTCCTGATGTTAGCAATGTACAGCGGTCAAATGGGATTATTTTCTTCTCGAGACCTTTTATTTTTTTTCCTCATGTGGGAGTTAGAATTAATTCCTGTTTACTTACTTTTATCCATGTGGGGAGGAAAGAAACGTCTGTACTCAGCTACAAAGTTTATTTTGTATACTGCAGGAGGTTCTATTTTCCTCTTAATAGGAGTTCTAGTTATGGGTTTATATGGTTCCAACAGCCCACATTAAATTTGGAAAGACTAGCTAATCAATCCTATCCCGTGGGATTGGAAATAATATTATATTTTGGCTTCCTTATTGCTTATGCTGTCAAATCACCGATTATACCCCCTACATACATGGTTACCAGATACCCATGGGAAGCACATTACAGTACATGTATGCTTCTAGCTGGAATCTTATTAAAAATGGGAGCATATGGGTTGATTCGAATCAATATGGAATTATTACCCCATGCTCATTCTATATTTTTCTCCTGGTTGGTAATAGTGGGAACGATGCAAATAATCTATGCAGCTTCAACCTCTCTCAGTCAACACCAATTTAAAAAAAAGAATAGCCTATTCTTCCGTATCTCACATGGGTTTCATAATTATAGGAATTGGTTCTATAACAGATATGGGACTTAATGGAGCTATTTTACAAATACTCTCTCATGGATTTATTGGTGCTGCACTGTTTTTCTTGGCAGGAACAAGTTGTGATAGAACACGTCTTGTTTATCTCGACGAAATGGGAATATCTATCCCAATGCCAAAAATGTTTACCATGTTCAGTAGCTTCTCAATGGCTTCTCTTGCATTGCCAGGAATGAGTGGTTTTGTTGCAGAATCAGTAGTATTTTTGGAATAATTACTAGCCAAAAATATCTTTTAATGTCAAAAATACTAATTACTTTTTATAATGGCAATTGGAATGATTTTAACTCCTATTATTTATTTATTATCTATGTCACGTCAAATGTTCTATGGCTACAAGCTATTTAATGTTCCAAACTCCAATTTTGTAGATTCTGGACCACGAGAACTGTTTGTTTCGATCTGTACCCTTCTCCCCGTAATAGGTATTGGTATTTATCCAGATTTCGTTCTTTCGCTATCCATTGATAAGGTGCAAGCTATCTTATTTAATTACTTTCATAGATAGTTCTCATTAATGAGATAGAAAGTTTTATTTTCTAAAAAAAATATTATATTAATTTTATATAAAAAGTATTATATTATATTTTATAATTATTATATTCTATTTTAGAATTCAAGTATAATTCTTTGATAATTTTTTTTTAAGTTCCCTGTACGATACAAAACAAAAAAAAGTAAGTGTAAAGTGAAAAAAGTTAATTAGAATTGTAATAAGATCCATCTAGGAAGCTTCTCGAGTTTTTGAGAACCGTTTGAACAAACGGTTCTCAAAAACTTGCACAAACCTTCATTATATATAGAACAATGTTCTTATACATTCTTCATGTAGTTCGTTCAATTCGATGTTCATGCGAATGAACCATAACTATGTAAACCTATTCCTAATAGATTGATTCCAAAATAGCATATCCAAATTATAAGAAATCCTATAGTAGCTACAAGCGCCGAATTTGTACCTTGCAAAGGTTGATTTGTTCTAGTATGTGAATAAATTGCGAATATGGTCCAAGTAATAAATGCCCACGTTTCCTTAGGATCCCAACTCCAATAAGATCCCCACGCCTCATTAGCCCATACCGCTCCAGAAAGAATGCCTATGGTTAAAAAGATAAACCCTAAACTAATGATACGATAACTCCAATAATCCAAACGTTGAGTTAATTGATATTTGTAATAATTTCGAAATGAGAGAAAAAAGTGCTTTTTAAAGCACTTCTTTTCTCATTCACATTCGGTCTCATCAAAGATAAATGAATTTGTTAAGAGATCTTGTTTTTACAAAAAATATCGATGTTTTTCGAAATGTAATAACTATAAGGGCTATTGCTAATAATGATCCGCATAAAAAGAGCTGCATAGCTCAATAACATCATACTTACGTGCATCATTAACCACTGAGATTGTAGAGCAGGTACTAATATTGCAGATTGGTGGGTTTCAGTTAAAAAGACCGGACATGGCGAAGCCTTAGGTAAAAATAGTACTTGACGCAGTTATTGTACTTAAATCGTTTTTAATCTTCCTAAGATTAGGATTCTAAGATAGGGAATCAGATGAATAATGGAGAAACTCCACGAAAGGAAGATTAATGACTCGTATAAATTACTTAATGGAAAATGGCGAATAAATCCAACAGTAACTAATAATCCCGTTATAGATAAAAAAGTAGCTATTATTCCCTTTTCCGACGAATCGCGTAATCCTACGATTTCGTGGACTAATAAAGTCATCAAATGAATCATAATCACAATTGAAATGATCGAAAAAGAGATATGAGTTAATATATGTTCTAAAGTCGTAAATATCATAAATAAATAAAAAGTAAAAAGGGTCTAGAAAATGTAAATGGGGAATTGGATACATTATAGGATTCATTGTATCCTTTTTAGAGGATGCCGCCACTCGGACTCGAACCGAGATGCTCTAGCACTGCTTCCTAAGAGCAGCGTGTCTACCAATTTCACCATGGCGGCTTCCTTGAAATAATAATAGTTAATTCGTGTTGAATCGTCGAGATTCAAGGAATGGATATAGTTTAGTAAACATTAGAATCAATGAATAAATACTCAGTCAAATTCTTATTTGATTCTTCAATAATCTTTAGTTAGTATCGTCATAGGATTCCGTTTTCATAATCAACTTTCATTTACTAAAATACTAAAAAAATAAGCTCTCCCGAAAGGGTTGCAATTCAATATTTTTGTACTTTGTACTAAGTAGAGATATAGAACTAAGAATTTTTTTCTATCTTCTTTTGAAGATTCATTCTTCATTTATCCGATTTCATGTATTCAAAACAAAAAAGTCAATGAAAAAAAAAAAAACAAATACTTAGGATTTCTTTTGTATCACAACTTCATCACTAAATCAAGGAACTTTTCTAACAATTTTGATAAGCTTAGTTTAGTACCATATTCTTTTTTTTCTTCTTGTGTACAAATGTACAAAATTCTTAATTATAACACAATTAGTTTTTTTAGTATTTTTGGATCGACATAAAAAAAGTTTGAATCTCTATCTTTTCGCAATAGAAAAATATTTTTCTATTGCGAAAAAAAAAAAAAAAAAAGTTAATTGATAAAAAGATAATACAAAAAAACTTTTAAAACCCAGTAGACAGAAAAATTCTTATTCTATACAGCAACTAGGTCTAACTATAACTAAGACTTATATGTACTTATATGGAATATGGAACTATGTAACTCCTAAATATCAATATTGGTAAATAGTATTTTTTTATTTATCTTAAAAATTGAAAATTCTTCAAGCCATACCTGATTCAGATTATTCTCAGTCTTTATTACTTGTTTGTCGCACAAAAAAACTTTTTTGAATGTCCCGTGAAACCGATTTAGCTAAAAAAGAGCTTTTTGCAGCTAAATATCCCTTTTTTTCAAATATTTTCTACGAATACGTTTTTTTTTGATATAGAAGTGCGTTTTTTGGAACCGCCATTCAAAAAAAAAGTTACTAATTTTATCGTTGTATGTGAAAGACATGTATTGATCGTTCTTTTTAGTCATTATCCATACTTATTACGTTATGTGTTTAATAGTTGTTTCATTAAGATACAAATATAATAGAAATTTCTATGATATGTGCATATATGATATGTGCGCATCATCAGCATAAAAAAAGAAAGAAAATTGGAATCTTATATTAATTGATAAAGTTACAGTATTGTGCCTATACCTATAATTCAAACCAGCAGTTAATCTGTTAAACAAGACATTCTATTATCTAATAAAAAAGAAATTTTAGTCATTTTTTTTTTCTTTAGTTAATAATTAATTGGAAAATAACCTTTTTGCTTAGTTATTTGATCATATTATTTGACCAACTCATTGTTGACCAACCCATTGTTGTTTGAATATTTCAAAGTATCTGGGAAAAAAGTCATAATAATAAAAAATTCAATTTTCTTTTTGATTTTTTTTTTTGTTGATTTTTTTTTATTATTGTTCTTTTCGAAAGAGATAAGAATAAAATTGGTGAATCGTAAACAATTAAATTAATAAATTAAATTAATAAGAATAAAAAATAAAAATTTGTTTTCTTATGGAACATACATATCAATATGCGTGGATAATACCTTTTCTTCAATTCCAGTTACTATGTCAATAGGATTTGGACTTCTGCTTGTTCCGACAGCAACAAAAAAAAAATATACGTCGTATGTGGGCTTTTCTTAGTGTTTTACTGTTGAGTATAGCTATGGTGGTTTCGGCTAATTTGTCTATTCAGCAAATAAATGGAAGTTTTATCTATCAATATCTATGGTCTTGGACCATCAATAATGATTTTTCCTTAGAGTTTGGACACTTGATTGATCCACTTACTTCTATTATGTCGATACTAATTACTACGGTTGGAATCATGGTTCTTATTTACAGTGACAATTATATGTCTCATGATCAAGGATATTTGAGATTTTTTTGCTTATATGAGTTTTTCAATGCTTCCATGTTGGGATTAGTTACTAGTTCTAATTTGATACAAATTTATATTTTTTGGGAACTAGTTGGAATGTGTTCCTATTTATTAATAGGGTTTTGGTTCACACGACCAAGTGCAGCAAGTGCTTGTCAAAAGGCTTTTGTAACTAATCGTGTAGGAGATTTTGGTTTATTATTAGGAATTTTAGGTCTTTATTGGATAACAGGTAGTTTAGAATTTCGGGATTTGTTCGAAATAGTTAATAACTTGATCCATAATAATGGAGTTCAT
Organism: Acanthochlamys bracteata; assembly: GCA_019914995.1. Taxonomy (NCBI): domain Eukaryota; kingdom Viridiplantae; phylum Streptophyta; class Magnoliopsida; order Pandanales; family Velloziaceae; genus Acanthochlamys; species Acanthochlamys bracteata. The sequence continues at coordinate 14,868 of JAFKAK010000690.1, forward strand.
TCTTTATTTGCTACTCTATGTGCTTCTTTATTATTCGTAGCTGCAATTGCAGAAATCTGCACAATTTCCACTTCACGTATGGTTACCTGACGCCATGGAAAGGCCCCTCTATTTCGGCTCTTATACATGCTGCTACTATGGTAGCAGCAGGAATTTCTTGTAGCTCGGCTTTTTCCTCTTTTCATAGTTATACCTTACATAATGGATCTTATTTCTTTAATAGGTGTAATAACAGTCCTATTAGGAGCTACTTTGGCTCTTGCTCAAAGAGACATTAAAAAAGTTTAGCTTATTCTACAATGTCTCAATTGGGTTATATTATGTTAGCTCTAGGTATAGGTTCTTATCAGGCTGCTTTATTCCATTTGATCACTCATGCCTACTCTAAAGCTTTATTGTTTTTAGGATCTGGATCTATTATTCATGCAATGGAACCCATTGTTGGATATTCACCAGATAAAAGTCAGAATATGGTTCTTATGGGTGGTTTAAGAAGATATGTTCCAATTACAAAAACTTCTTTTTTTTATTAGGTACACTTTCCTTTGTGGTATTCCACCTCTTGCTTTGTTTTTGGTCCAAAGATGAAATTCTTAATGATAGTTGGTTGTATTCAATATTTGCCATAATAGCTTATTTCACAGTGGGACTAACTGCATTTTATATGTTTCGTATATATTTACTTACTTTTGATGGGTATTTGAACCTTCATTTTAAAAATTACAGTAGTACTAAAAATAGCTCGTTCTATTCAATATCTCTATATGGGAAAAAAGCACCCGAAACAGTCAATAAAAATGTATTTGTGAATAATAAGGCCTCTTTTTTTTTGCAAAGGATACATATAAAAGTGGTAATAATGTAAGAAATCAAATGCGAGATTTTCGTACTTACTATGGAAATAAATATACTTCCATGTATCCTCATGAATCGGACAATACTATGCTATTTCCTCTGCTTGTATTGGTATTATTTACTTTGTTCGTTGGAATAATAGGAATTCCTTTTGATCAAGGATCAAAAATTTTGATATATTATCAAAATTACTAACTCAGGAAAACCCTTTTCATTCAAATTGGAATTCTCCTCCTGCTGCGGATTGGTATGAATTTTTCATAAATGCAATTTTTTCAGTAAGTATAGCCCTTTTCGGACTATTCATAGCATATATTTTCTATGGGTCTGTTTATTCATCTTTAAAAAATTTGGACTTAATTAATTCATTTGTAAAAATGAGTCCTAAAAGGATTTTCTTGGACCGAATAAAAAATGTGATATATAATTGGTCATATAACCGTGCTTACATAGATTTTTTTTTTTTTTTATACTAGGGTTTTTTTACCACAGGTATACGAAGATTGGCCAAATTATTCATTTTTTTTGATAGACGTATAATTGATGGAATCACAAATGGAGTTGGTCTTGCAAGTTTCTTTATAGGAGAAGGAATCAAATATATGGGGGGGGGACGAATATCGTCCTATCTATTCTTGTATTCATCTTATGTCTTAATATTTTTTACTGATTTTTTTTTTTTTTTTTAATTTGGATTTAATTTAAATTTTTTTTTTGTTTCATTGGTATAAAATCAATAATTATACAGGTCTTCATGGGATAGTTTTTTCTGTCGTGTACAAATCCATTTTCGTTCTATCATTTCCGAAAAAGTTGATAAACTAGGTGGATATGTAAAAGATATTCTTTGTTTTCCATCACTTGGACATGTATAAAAAAATATTGAGACATTTCATTTCGTACAGCATTTTCAAATCGATCATTTTTATATATCGCAATGGACGATTCCATCGTTTAGAATCAAAAAAAGAAAGTCACAAAAGGTTTTCAAACCCGAAATAAGTCTTTTCCTTTTTCTCTTCTTTAAGTCTTCCCAATTCCCAATTATCTTGATATCCATCAAGATAAGAATCTTTGTAAACTGGGCTATCTTTATAGGATGTCTCTTTCAAATAGGATGTCTCTTTAAAGTGAAAGTGTAATTCATCCTTTGTTTTTCCTTTCCATTCACTCGGATCTCTTCCGTTTCATCTATTTTGTCCGGATCCTCCTTTTCTTCCTCACTTTCTCTCTCTCCTTTCTTCCGTTTTTGAGGTTTCTTTCAGTTTCTTAGTGATAATAGGCGACGGCATTCTGCCTAAATAGTAGACACAGGTGATAAATAAAGAGAATACTAAAGATTCGAGCCATAGAATTTCTCAATTCTGACACAAAGGTACTTATTAGATCTAGATCGAATAGAATGATTTTGCCGTATCCAGAATAATACCAATCCAACCCATTTCATGAATAAAATGTGACCAATTAACCAACCAACAAAACTAGTTTATTTACAAATAAGATCTTGTTGTTGCATCAGAAACAGATAAATGTTGACTAATCTGGCTAAGGTTGAACTTGGTAAAATGAAATGGTTGAATAATTGAAAAATGAGATTATTCAGGAATACACATTGAATGCTGAGATTACGCATTGAATTTCTGGTAGTAAATCCATAATCCAAAAAAAGTTTTGTGATTGTTCCAGAAGAAATGAAACAAAGATACAGTAGAACTAGGACAGTTATTGTATGAGTCTACCCAATGCTAGATGCAGAGGCGCATAATAGATCGATATGA
>JAFKAK010000691.1:0-34429 GCA_019914995.1 Acanthochlamys bracteata
GGTGCGACAGCTGTCCGGCCTTTCTCAGAAAAGGTGAGACTATGAACACAAGCTCGATGTCTCGATGCAGGATTTTAACGTATTCCTGCCAACAAGTTCATCGCTCATTGATACTACAGCGACATGTGATGTAAAGCGGCCACGATGAGTGTTACCTTCGCACCTGACCATGCTATAAGCTGCGCGATGAACAGACAATCGATGCGACTAGGGAAATTATCTCGAAGCTGCGCTAAATTTCGGTCAAAGACTTATATGGACGTGAAGAGGAACCACTTACAACGTCTGGTGTTGATGGAAGAAACAGCCGGACGATTCGGTCCTGTTTTCATTCCGCGCTTATCGATAAGATCACGTGAGGCTCTGCGGCTGAGCTTGTTTGAGACTGACCGCCCGCTGTACATCCCACACTTACTCCAATGCCGCGCTTCACGCCGCGAGTGACGAGTTATTTCGCTTCCTAATGCGGCTGTTCAGCCCCGGTGTCTGCCTGCCTTCGGACTCCAAGATGCTATCAGGTCATCCCCACAATGCTACTGCCTCGCGCGCAGAGGAGATGGCTTGAACCTATCAGGTCGCTGCTGGCGTAGATACCGACCGCGTACGGGAAATCATCACTCAGCGTCAAGAGGTACAACAATAGTTTTAAATCATTTAACGTTACGAAATATGAACGCCTCGCTGTTATCCATCCTAGCCACCAAAGCGTTCTACATCACAAAACCGGGCTCGTCACGTAGCTTTTGTGCACCGCGACACTAGTTTTCGTAACCAACTGACCGATTCCCAAGATGGTTTTACCACTCATCAGTTCGAAGACAGGTACGTCGATCGCGAATTCTCTGGTAATCCAATTGCGGAGCTCTACGGCGACAAGAGAATCCACTCCCGTACAAGTGTAGAGGCCTGTCCACGTCGATATCTTCGATTTTAGTAGACATTGCACGCGCTAGCTTCTCGCCAACGAATCGATGACGATGCTGGTCTTCTCCTCTACGCTCTCTGCTTGCCGAAACAACGCTGCCGAATTTATACTGCCTGCAACCACAGAGTTGCTTGGTGTAGCTCCGGCTTCGTTGAAGTATGCAAAGAGAGATCGATGTAGATGCTCGAGGGCAGATCGCTACCGTCGGAGATAAGCCTATCTGGAGTCACAATGCCCATCGAGATATGGCCTTCTGCTGAAGGACGCGGGTCGTAGTCGGGATCACAAAGGATGTTCAAGAGCGCAAAAATTCTTTCTCTTCAATTGGCGCCAAACCTGGGTACTTTTTCAAAACTCCTTTTCAGGCCCTCATGCTCAGCCACAACGCCAACGGACCGCATAGGGCCGAGATCGATGGACACTCCCTTCTGCCCATGAGATACACGGGCTCGAGACAGCTTATCCTGAAACGTACAGCCGGCTGCATAGTTGGATTGCCCGGCGTTGCCGATAATTCAGATGCAGAAGAGAGTAGAATGAAGAAGTCAAGGTCCTTAGAAAGTAAATCGTGGAGATTCCATGAAGTCTGGACCTTTGAGCGAATGGTGGCATTCCATTGGGCACGCGTCATATTGTCGAAAACAGAATCCTGAAGGACCATGGTCGCGTTGATGCATCCACGCACTGGACCCCAGTGCGCGTAGTCTTCGAGTACCTTTTGAAGTGAGCTCGCCACAGCAACGTCACACTTGGGTGTTGCTATCTTCACACTCATTCGGATAAGTTCGTCGACGACCGCAATGGCTGCATCGGACGTGGCACCAGACCTTGATGGGACTATCAGCTGCCTTGCACCTTTCGAAGCCATCCAACGGAGGATAGAACGTCCAACTCCCCTACGCCGGCAGGAACGAGATATGTGGCCTTGCTATCGAAAAAGTCCAGGTCTTGCGATGAATGAGATGTTTCTAGCACGCGTGAGTTGATTTCGACATGGCCGTGTGACTGTCAATACATACCTGAACTTTGGCAGCAGGCTCGGCTTGAATGACGACTCGTCCCGTACTCTTCCCACTTTGCAGATGCGGAAAGCCTCTTCGATGGCGGATACTGAGTAGGTATGCCAGGGCTTTGGACAATGAATGATGCCGTCTTGTACTAGGCCCATGGTCTTGAAGAATAGCTTTCTCGCCACGTCCTTGCGATGAATATCCAGATGACGAAGGTCAACCGCGGCGAAGGACACATTGTTCGCAAAACTCGCCATCGGCAACGAAGCGTTTTGAATGTCAGCCTTCCCAATTTCGATGAACCTACCGCAGGAGCTACGCACTCCCACGACGCCCTCAGGCCTTCCCCAACCAACGAGTTGAGCACAACATCTACGCCGTAGCCCTCGGTCACGCGCATAATACCCTGCACGAAACTAAGGTCTCTGCTGTAGAAGATATGAGAAGCGGGTATCCCATAAGTGTCGATGAGCAGCTGCTTCTTATAGTCATATCCAACTGTTGCAAAAACCTCAGCGCCAATCATTCGGGCTACTTGGATGGCGACCTGGCCTGTTGCCCGCTGCCGCGTGGATCAGGATCTTTCCCCTCTTTTCAGACGGGCAACATCAACGAGAGAATACCAGGCCGTCATTACTGGATTGATGACGCCACAAGCCTCCTCCATAGAGAGGTCATTGGAAAGCTTCAAGGCATCAATTCGTCGCAATGCACATACGTCCGCATACAGCCGAACGATGAAGTACAAACGCGGTCGCCTGGGCGTAATGCGGTACATTGAGCCGACTCTTTCAACTACTCCAGCGCAATCCGTTCCGAATTCGTTCTCGTCCAGCCGGCCCAGGGCACTGAATACGTCGCGAAAGCCTATCGCAAAGACTGGTTCCCAATCTCGATCTCGGTTGGACCGAGCGTGGTACGCTCCTCGTCTTCGATGAAGCGCAATGTGTCGAGTGAGCCACGCGTTCCGACGTCAATTTGACAGGTGGACCTGGAAGCCAGGCTTCGTTCTTCGTCTGCGCATGGATGGATGAGTTCAACTCGTTGTTGAGGTGGTTTTCGGACACCAGACGGCCAGTCTGGACTTTCCCGTTTCGAACGATGTACTCGAAATCTGGTGATGCCTCCTCGAATGCGGAATCAAAGACCTTCTTGATGTGCTTCAGGAATCCGGACTGTCAAAAATACCGTCCTCCAGGGACAGAGATGAATCTCTTGCTGTCATTCTCGATCGTAAAACCCGGAGAAGCCCATCCTTCAGACTAGTATACGGAGGGTCTGAGGTGACCCGATCGACGCAGTGACCCAGAGAAGTTGCTTCGATTGCTGCATGCATCGCTGGATCAGCTGGAAGGTGTCGTTCGAGGCTCCAGCCAAAGATATCCTTTGATATCGGCGAGAAAGATCACCTTATCTGTAGGACCGATCTCATCATCCGCTATCTGGGAGGTGGAACAGCCATGGCGTGGTAGTTCGAAGGGTCAAAGCTTCGCCTACCAACCTTGAGGCCAGGCTATTCTGGTCCTCGTCCTGGTCATTGACGACTATCAAAATCCTCGAGGATTCAATCGCTGTATTCAAGGGTGCAACTGCTGAAGAGACGATGATGCTGACGTAGTGTGCCCTCTCGTCTTCATAGTCTCTGATGACCAAGTCATTGCCTGAGAATCCGTTGTCTCTCAGCAAAACTTCCCACTCGGCTTCGATAATGGTTTGGGCCCCATTGGCGCGACTTCTCTTCCACACCACCACCCTGGCAGGATACCAAAACCAAAATTCACCACGAAACATTCAGGAGTGGTTGTCTCAGGAAGACGATTTGACCACCGGGTTTTAGCGCTCGTCGAAGGTTAGCCAGAGTGTTGGATAGGTTCTTAGTAGCATACAGTACGCTCCCAGCCAGAACCATGTCGAAAGTGCCGGGCTTGATACTCGCGCTTATGTCCTGCTCAAGGTCGAGGGTTTTGAAGCTCATACGGTCACGGTAATCTCGAATCGCTCACGCGCTTCCTCAAAATAGGCTGGGGAGACATCGGTATAGACATATTCGCGAAAGCGGTGCCTCCAGTGCGCTGCTCGATCTGGTGCAGCATTGTGAGAACGATTCGTCATGCCGCCTGTACCAGCGCCCACTTCGAGGATCCTTTGATCGGGAGCTTGGTGTGTGGCCAGTTCAAGATAAGAGAACAATTTGTGGTTGCATGTACGTTGAAAAAAACTCGTCGTACAAGTCCTGCGCCAAGGCGTCGAGAAAAGGAGGTCAAGGGCATTGGTCTCTGACTGGATGATGAATGTGAGGCTCTGTAAGACGTCGATGAATAACCTCCAGGAAGGTCTGATAGCGCGCAAGGTATCAAGCTCCTTGCTAAGTCGTTCATCGCTCATCTCATCCAGAAATTGGGCTGGGATTTTGTGGACCTGCATTTCTATCCAAGACACGAACCCTCGAGATGTTCCGGTGTCTCAGGCCCGATTGCCCTCTCGAAGCTGTGCCAGATCACGTTTGAGACGCATGCGCAGAGCATCTTTCAACCGAACGCAGTAGTCAATCGCGAAAGTTTCGTCATCCGTAAATTCGTCTACACCACAGTAATCAGACAGTTGGCGTGGGTGAGGGTGACAGTTGCGGCTTCCATTCGATACTGTGGAGCAGTTGTTTTGTTCGTCACCGGTCGAGGCCTGTTGGCAACCGCAGACATCTGGACATGTTTTGCGTGGCAGAGCAGCGATTCGTCATCGGCCAAGACCGTAATAGCGCAATTGAGGCCAGTCGATGATAAATTAAGCTTGGACTGCGTCTTGATTCGTATCGAGCGTGTCTGTGAATGCTCCCATCCTGTGGCTGATATCCAAGTATCGCGCATCTGATGCGGTATGAATGTTGACAGTGTTTTGGTCATCCCCTCCGACGGTGCTGTAGAGCACATCTGCAAGCAACTATCGAGAACAGTCGGATGTACTATACCGTAGGGTTCCGGAGAGTTTTCGACGCGCGCTACACAGAGCTCCTGCCCATCCCAACGGATGTTATCTGCGAGCGCGAATGCTTCGCCATAGGTCAGACTTTGCTTGTCGAGCCAGTCGTAGAAGTGTTGTTTAGTGATTTGTTTTGTGCATGAAAGCCTTGCGCGTTCGTAGCTCTCGGAGAATGCCTGCTGGGCTGCATGTTTCGAAACCTTCGTCGACTTCGGTGGTAAACCCGTCATTCACCTGAGCATGGATAACACCCTTGAAGCATTCGGTCCAATTCCATGATCAGAGATAGAGAAAAATCACAACCTCGAACCGCAATGAGGTCCTCTCATAAGCATGTTGAACAGCACGCAGCTGCGTGATGACCTCAGTTCTCTCCTCCGGGTGAATGATGATGGGGCTCGAGAAAGTGGCACTCTTCACCAGGTACCTGATATTGGCTGCTGCATCTGGACGGTCTGTTTTACAGCTTCAAGTGCCATTACGACTGATCCAGCCGCTGGGAAGATAACAACCCCATCGACAACATGATCTGCTATCCAGGTTGTTTCCTCGATACTGAGAAATTTACGCCATCGAGGTTCTGGCGGGTTCCAGTCGGTTGCACGAATCCCAAGTACGTTCGTTGGAGAAACTCCGCGCAGGCGCCAGTCGCGACTCAATCGGCTCTCGTACCAGTATTGCCGAGAATGATCGAATGGGTATCGCGGTGCGTCTATGAGTATCGAGGAAGCTCTCTTGCTAGAACCTTGCTGGTTCACTGCAGGGATGCTGATTGGATAGCCGTGCGTGAAAAGGTGACCAGCTACTTCCATTACCGTTTTCAATGGTTGAACTTGTCTCGATAGAACAGAAATATAACTGGACTCTTTTCTGTTGGAGACTTGGCTTAGCGTGTCTAGTATAGGCCGACGTAGTGCACCGTGCGGGCCGATCTCGATGTAGTCCGTTATCGCTTTAATACCGTCTAGTTTCGGTGCCGCTTGTGTAGGTATTGCAATGCATCGACGAAGCGCACAGGTGAGGTCAAATTATCGACCAATACTGAGCTGTCGATAACTCATTCGAAGTTATCTTCTGTCCAGTGACTGAAGACACCATCAATGCCGCATTACCATCCACTGCTGAACTCTCGATATGAGCTAGGCAGGTAAGATAATCGGATGCTATCTGTCGCATAACCCGGAGTGTGATAAGCTATCCCCGTCGTCAATTTTGAGCGAACAATCCATCATCGTCTAATTGGCGTTTAAGCGCATCTATGTCAGCTTCAGCACCCAAGCGAGTGATGTTCGAGGGGCTGTTGATGCAAGCAGCATGAATCTCTGCGCCTGGTAGATGCTTATCCCTATAAGCACGGAAATCTCCTTCCGGAAGATTCACGGCCATCATCGCGCCGGTTTCAGCTGATTTTTTCCAACAATGCAGCCAGCTTTCCGCTCAGTTGACCTCTGTAGTATGCAACTTTGCGGCGGCCTCAAGAAAGAGCTCCGACGGCATACGCAGCCGCGATTTCCCGGAAGAGTGCCCAACGACGGCGACAGGAGCGATATTGAAGCTCTTGAGTAACTCAAAGAAAGCTGAAGAGCAGTGCAGAGAGGTTGGCTGAACTGAGGCAGGTTGATGTCCTCTCCGCTTTCGATTTTGTCTGGTTCCACGCGTTAGCAACCTGCAAGCTCATTTGATCGCTGTACTAGATTAGAAGTACATACCGAATAACGACCATTCTGCTCCTAGGCTCTGAAAGACGCTATCTGCTTCGGTCAAGATGGACTTAAAGATGGGGTACTGAACCAGATCCAGTCCCATCTTAGCATATTGAGCGCCTTGGCCCAGTGAAAACAAGGCAAACCTGGCTGTCCAGGGGAGGACCGCACGCAATCTTTATTAGGCAGACCGATATCTCTGGAGTGCAATGTTGCGTGTGCAGTAACGAATGATCGCCAGGTCATCAAGCTGCGATGAAAGCGAGGTATAAGCGAGCTTTTGCAGCGTATCTGGCGAGTCTCGAATGCAATTATCATAGTAGCTGCTGTATTGTTGCAGGACGCGTTTCAGAGCCGCTTCGTCTCGGGCAGAGTATACGAAGCTGGTAGTGGCCATCTCTCGTTGGTAATTCGGATGAAGTTACACCGTTAATCTGTGAAGGCCTCTTTGGACTGTCCGGACCAGAGTCGATAGATGGTTCAGTTAACCCGTTGACAAGTTGTTTTGAAGTTGATGGCGCTGAAATGCCATTTGGTAACGTCTCGGCAACTTCAGTGGCACAATCGTTCCTCGAAAAGCCTGTAGACAGATCGAAGAGCTGTAGACCACCGTTGAGACTGATCGCTTCCAAGGTGTGATACGCATCGTCCATAATACAATGGGCATTCGACCCGCCAAAGCCAAAAGAGTTAACCGATACTCGACGCAAGCCAGCACCAGGCCACAGTATGGACGACTGAGGGACCTGTAGACTGTCAACAATCCGTCTTCTGTTCAAACAGAGATTAGTACCTGGATATTGTTTCGTTTCCGTTGATCTTCGTGTTCAACTTTTCGAACAGCGCGTTTCGTGGAATAATCCCCTTTTCGAGGATCAGGGTGCATTTGAGAATCCCCGCTAGTCCACTGCCTCCTTCAAGATGGCCAACATTCGTTTTGACGGACCCACTTGGCCACAATTAGCTAACGATGCATAAAATCGCGTGAACAACGTACACATAAAGGGGTGTTTGAGAAGAGCGGACGCTCCTAAACACCGCTCCAAGACTTTCATTTCAATCGAATCTCAATCTGCGTCCCAGTTCCTGATGTGTATGATTAGCCAGGCGATAAACAAGAATTAGTTGCATCAATGTCACTGACCGTGAGCCTCCACGTAGCGCGTTGACTCGAGTTCAAGATGGCAATTTTTGTACACTTTCCGTATGAGACTCTCCTGAGCGGTGAAACTCGGTTGGGTGATTCCTGGCGTGCGTCCATCCTGGTTCGATCCAGTCGCGCGGATCACGGCACGTATTGGATCTGAATTCTGTATGGCAGCGGATAGCGTTTTGAGAATTAGAACTATGATCCCTTCTCCCTGCTATACCCGTTTGCGCGATGGTCAAAACTGTAAGAGACGCCGTCTGGTGAGAGCATGTTCATGTTGGCCAGATACAGGGAAAGCTCAGGACTAAGCATTAAGTTGGACCCGGTGACAAGAGCCTAGTAGATCATTCAGCTTGTGATTCTTGGAGTGTTTTAGGGTCTTCTTATGGTTCTTACCATACAGCTCTGTCCGCAACGGGTGATTGGCAAGCCAAATCCACGGCAATCATGCTTGAGGAACAAGCGGTGTTCAGTTGCATACTAGGACCTTTGAGGTCAAAGTACCAGCTTAGCCTGTTGGCCAGAATAGAAACTGAAGCGCCAGTTGCAGTATTTGTTGGTGCTTCATCCGGGTCTTTGGAAATGATTCTGTGGTAATCGCTCTCCATTGATCCAGAGAATACACCAGTCTCGGTCCCTGCCACGGATTCAACAGGGATACCAGCTGCTCCGCATCAGTCTCCTGAAGCAGTTCCGCCCGAATGGGTTAGATTCCTAACATACCGCTTTCTAGGGCGTGATATGAAGTTTCAGCAGCATTCGCTGCTGGGGATCCATAGACGCAGCTTCTTTCGAAGAAATGGAGAAGAATGGCGCATCGAAGGTAGTTGGGTCTTGAATGAGGAAATGCGCTCCCGGCCGACGGTAACTGCTCATTAAATTAGCATCATTCTTTGGTTTTCACTATGCGACGATTTGGAAAGTACCGTGTTGTTTTTCCCACCATGGGACTGCAAGAACGCGTCCGCATTTGCTCTTGATTTTAGCCATGTTGTCATTAAACTCCTACCTTGTTCAAGTACGTTCCAGAAATCAGATTCGTCTTCCACTCCCTGAGGAGCTTGAAAATAACCCAACTATCGCTATTGGCTCCATATGGGTCATTGTCAATACGGACGGAAGTAGGGTGGTAAGGTTTTCTTGACAGTCGGTGGGATATGTGCCTCATCAAGCACCTATATTCATGTACAACCTCATTGACAGGATACTACTAAGCGATTGTTTTCAGCCTCCACGGAACAAAGATAGCATAGCCCCAAAGTTGAACAGATCTGTCCGACGTCCATTGAACTCGCTTCCCAGTTGTGATCTCACAAGATTACTCATGTAGTCTAGACTGTCTCGGATCAATTTCATCGGAGAGACCCGCGCCACATGCTATGCTGGGCTTGTCTTATTCAATGTGAGTACAAGGTATGAGCTTGCACATCAGTAGCGAATATGCACTCAGCAGTCTTGAAACCTTTTCTGTGGTATTGTAATCAAAAGGCACACTTCATCGCTTACATGGAAAACAGTACAATGAACCAATTTGGTACTACTCTCAACACACCGGATGAATAAAATGGTTGTGGAAATCGCCAGAAAAAACCGACTCAGCTGATCAGTGCCAAGATGCTACACGAGAAGATTTTGATTTAGCCTATGCGGCCCCTTTGCAAGATTGCGCATCAGTGCCTGATGCTCGTTCTCGATTCAAGGGGACAAAAGGTCTGATATGGGCATTTTCCAAATACAGTTTATACGATGCCGAATCCTTTCAGCCCCTCACGTCTCATCCATGCATAGACGTGCTTCGCCGCCTTAGTTACCTTCTCCTCGGATCTCCCATCTTCAACTGCCATAATCTCTTCTACCCACACGAAGAGTTGTTCCACAAAACCAGTTACCTCTGCATCCATGTTTTCCGCGTGAAACGTAAGTCTCAATCGACTGTTCCCGACAGGTACTACGGGATGTTTAACCGGCAGAACAAAAGGAAGCAGAAAGGAGATGTATATACAGCCAGTAAATGTACTTTTGCCGGGTCCATATGGTGACAATGTGTGTAAGAAAGGGCGTTCTTCCCACCCGCTAGCAAGTGGAACAGAGAGAAGGCCATGCTTTTGGGCAGAGTGCCACAAGGGATGGGAGGTTAACGTTTCGAAGAGTCGGGCCCGTGACTGCACCCTTTCTTGACCCTGCGGAAACATATTAATACTTATGGTCTATGTAAGGACATTTTGTGAACTGCTTACTTTTCAAAGCCTCCGCGGTACCAAGCAATTTATGCCCAGCGCGGATTGCTGCAACGAAAGGAAACGACGGGGATGCCGAATATATACTTGGCCGCGAAAAAGTTGATCAATGAGGACTTGACCGCTTCTTTGCAGAGTATAATTCCTGAAACACGCTTATTAGTCCTAGATCCAGTATTGGGAGAAATGCATTACCTCCACAAGCGCCCATCGCCTTTGAATACGTGTGTAGCCGCACCGCGATCTCCGTCTCCAGACAGAGTTCGCACACGAGGCCTGTACCATTTGGGCCGATCAGTCCCGCGCTATGTGTTTCGTCTACTACGAATTGAATGTTTCCATGGCCTTCCGAAAGCTCGTCTGCCACCTCAACAAGTTCAGATAGAGGGCAAACGTCGCCTTCCATGCTATAAACAGATTCGACCGCTACCAGTATACAGCGTCTACCTTCTTTAATCATTGGTTGCGAGTCCCAAGATTGATACCAAGGTATTGCGAAATGCCGTGACATTGTTGTGTTGAAATTCGGTTCGTTGTATTGCGAGACTGCGCTCCATGCCTTCATGTGTGCTGGCGTGTACCAGGCTATCGTACACAATAACATCGCCTGGCCGGGGACAGCAGACCAGACCATGACATTGGCATCAAACGCTGAATTCACAATGAGCCTGTTCTGTTCCGTGAAATGACGCAATTTCCAGCTCAGTTTCTTCGATATAAGAGTAATTCCCTCCATGACCCTTGAACCACCAGCAGCGACGCTGAAATCGGGGTGCCCGCTCAGCTCTTTGAAAGGCTCTCCGGATGAGACCGGTGGTGTTCCACGAAAGGTAATCGTTGGAGCAGAAGTCGACAGCATTGTTTGTTTGCCAGTTGTTGCGAACGATAGAGAAAAAGACTTTGAGTTGCACGGCGCTGGTCGAGCGCCTCTTCGACATTGCGGTAGAAGGTTGGGAGGGCTTTTGCCACGCCGGCTTGAACTTTCTGAGCTTCGATGTGTTTCACGAGTCCTCCGTTGGGAGACAAAATTAAAACTCCATTGCTGTAGTTCATGGCTGCGCGACTTTAGTTACTATGTATCAAGAAATGAAATTTTTGTGGGATTCGCATTCCAGATTAATAATGACAAAGTTTGGCGCCATTCGGGAAACCCGAGGGACGTACGGAACCGCAACGGGTTCCACATGGAGAAATGACCAGGGTATTTCAAGTTCCATTGCTGACCACAGCTGTGGCGCTGAATCAAACGATTGGAGTCTTTTCTATTGGATATATTGTTCTATTTTGGTAACGGGAGCTCTCCGTGTGGATGGCACTAACCGCTTATCGTCGTACAAATGATCCAGTACACCCCGATCTTAATTAAGGCTGCTACGCGACATCTGCAAGAATCTCACCCACGCTCGCTTGCCAATGCATCCAAGTCAGCCTTCTGGCTTATATTGCCTTATCTTCACGAGATGCATACACCACGTTCTTGAACTTTGGCTACTAACTGCTTGTGTGACCAGTTTCGTGTCCTGCATCAGTCGGGCCGGGTTAGAATTTGCACATCACGGCAATCACTGAAACCAGGCTGTCTTCATGGATCCGATTCTTGAGGAGCCTGCGCTCACTCCACCGCCTGGAGTGGTGCCTAATTTCGCCAACCCCGGTGGTAGCCAGTCGATCGGATATGGCATCATCATTGCTGGTTCGATCATTTCTACCAGTGCAGTTCTAGCACGCTTGGTGAGCAGTATCATGGCTAAGAAATTTGTCCTCGAGGACTTCTTGATGCTAGCAGCATTGGTGAGTAAACTGCATTCTCTAAGACCATCGTTGGAGAAAAGTTCGTATGTTAAAGAAATTCTCAGGGCGTTTTCGCTGGAAATCAATACATCACCACGACCTCGTCATATATCCAGGAGTATGGGCGCATCAATGGAATATTCAGAACAAGTTCTTCATACACTATCTATACGTGAGGAGTTCATCATTATCGAACAATTGTGGCACTAACATTGCTCAGAATATTCATTTGGGAGCCGTGTTCTATGGTCCCACAGCAATGTTCATCAAAGTTTCTATTCTCGTAAATTGGCTCCGCATCTTCGTGCCCAAAGGCGTACGCAACGCGACGTTCTGGATACTGCATACTCTGATCTGGGTCAACGTCTTTTATTACACAGTTACAACCTTCACGGAGATCTTCCGCTGCTGGCCACGAGAAAAATATGGAACCCTTGGTTCGAAGGTGGAAGCTGTTCATTGGACGTGGAAGCGCAGAACATTGCAACTAGCGTCCTGAACTTCATCTCGGATACTACGATCCTTGCCATGCCGCAATGGATTATCTGGAACCTCCATCTATCGCGCAACCGGAAATGGGGCATATCGTTACTCTTTGTGGTTGGAATCGGGTTCGTACATTACCTCTTGCTTACCAAGAAAATCATACTAACACATCCGTGTGTACAGTGCTTGGACCTTTGGCGTGATTCGCACCGTATACTTCGTCAAGTTGCTCCATTCCGAGGACGTCACTTATCAAATGTCTGGCGTCGCCATTTTGGACTATTTGGGAGGTTACAACAGGATTCTTGATCATGGGAATACCCGCTTTCCCCAGAATAGCCAAAGATTGCCCTTGTCTGACTCGGTCGTCTCATTCTTCCGCTCGTGGCGGGCTAGTAGTAGACAGAGCGACTCACAAGTAGGCAAAAACCAGTGGAACGTCATGTACAAGCCTAAGTCGCGAAGAAGGCGCGGTCAATGGGACATTAGTGAATTGGAGACCCGACTTGGTTTCGACTGGAAATACAGACGACGTTGAGAGCACCACAGGCCAGGAAGTGTGGGAGGGACGAAGGCGGTCCCTCATGTCAGCAAAATACAGACTGTCTAAACAGCTTACCTAGAAGTAATTTTGCATTCATCATCGTGTTCCATGAGACTTATCGGCCTACGGAGGCTACCCTCACATAGGTTTCCGATTGCTTAGCGCTTCGCCTAGACAGAATAAATATCTTCGTCCCCCTTACGTCTCGGATCGACACTGATACTCGCTGACCTTCTCGTCCGCCTTCAAACTTTTATTTTAATTCAGGTATACGATGTCCTGGTGTAATCCTTTTACACTCGGTTGCGGAATCTGCAGTCAGGAGTACGAGTTCCTCTCGCCCGTCGCACATGGGGCGGAACCTGCACGTTGAAGTGGTGTGGTAGTACATGATTTCGGTACTCACCGAAACGGGTGCCACCCGCAGACTGTGCATGTGCTGCGCTGCCAGAGAATGTGAGAATGTGCCGTGATGCACTACTAAACGATTCATCCAGTCTCAACTAGATTGTATTGTCCGAAGCGTCCGCATCCGGGATAATACCCGTGGAACGGCTCGCGAGGCGTAAGTCTTGACTAGTGAGTACGTACCACCTGTTAGAGTAAGCTGCATATGTGTAATGCTCCGCCCTCGCAACCTGGACCCATTTACAGGCAACCAAAGAACCACATCAATCTGCATATGATCGCCGCTCGCTTATGGGTGGCGGTGGCGCCCAAAACCACTATCGTATTGATTGTGCCACAACGGTGCAAGTTTCTAAACTCGACTTAACTCAGATGGTATTGGCTTCGCACATTTTGGCCCGCCACCTGGCTGAATCAACGATGGTGCGTACCGTCCGACTGGGATCTACTTCTCCTTGGGCCCGATGTAGAGGGCGTTTTCATGGTCGCAAAGAGGAAGTCAGTCAATAGAGAGGAACACAGCTTGGCTGTTGAGGGTCGAGTCATTGACTACTATGCACTTTGCACCCGAAACAGGCCACACACGGGAAATATCTCCACACAGACATGTCCATGTCTATTAATACATACACTACCTACTATACACGCCAAGAGTCATGAAAGGAACAGTATCGTATACATGCGGAAGACTATCCGGCCCGTGGCTCTGTATCTCACAGCCGGGTCCCAATCTCCTTCAACCAGCGTTCAAGATCGGACATGAGACGCTCGCCAAGACCTGAATCTACGACGCAGTCTTGCCAGCTACCAAGTAACAATAAGCTCTCCTTCCTTGACGGTCATCATCGATACTGATAAGGCAGCCGAGGGTATCTCCGCACTCAGAAGAAGTTCAGCTCGGCGTAGTGACCAGCCCTCTTGTCCCTCAGCCAAACCAGTCCGCCCATAAAGGACCCCAAGATTGGTAACGAGCCAAGACAGATACCTTGTCTTATTTGCCTCTGAGCGCTGCTGTGTGAGCCAGTTTGAGCATAGCTTCATGATGCCTATCAAGTCGTTCCAGTGTCCGGAGTCCAATCTCGCCTGGATCTCCTGTCGAACTCGTGCGGACACGGTCCAAATGATGTCTTTGAGATCAGCAGGCAGATTTTCGTCTGTGGCTTGGAGCCGCCAGTAGGGATCGTATGGTGGTAATTAGGTCGGCGTTGAACTCGTGCTCTATAACCGACACATAGTTGCACATGGTCTCCTTGGGCTGCAGCCAAGGGTATTGGGGGGTTCGAGGGCAGAATGTGCCTCAGATCGTAAGGCGTTCTGCTCACAAAGCCCTTGCTGTTCTCGGCGCAGCTGTGAGAGACACGAGAACCAAGGCTTGGACAAGTCCGGTCATGGTGGTATTGTGCTGGCGACAAGCTTCTACCACCCTTGTGACAGTGTTGTTGTTGATGGTAAAATTGCGAAAGCGGGTCGCAAATGGCGTGAGTTGTATTGGAGCCCAAGCAGCGTGTGTGACACCTGGCGGGAATATCCATTGCGGCTTGATCTCCTTCCAAAGGGCTTTGACGAAGAAAGCGGTGTCATGGGCCACCAAGATAGAAGCTCTGGGTTTGGAGGCAGCTTGCTCGAAGGGTCAGGGATCTTGAGAATCCAGCGGTCCGAGGCCTCCACGAACTTGGAGTCGGTAGCGGCTCCTTCCTGAAACGAAGGCTTCGTTCAAATTCCGTAGCAGTTGTTGGTGGAATATCTTACCACTCATTCCATCGTGGTGCGGATGGTTCCCAGATGTACAAGAGCTCAAAATGCTCCTTTCCAGCCTTATAGTATGATTATTTCCAACCAGGTTGGGTTGATAGATTCTCATATCGAGAGTCGAGCTGACTTTGAATGCACTCAAGGTACGACGGTTCGAAGGGTTGGGATTCATTATACAGCTTCCATTCAATACTGTTGCGGAGGTCAAGATGATCAATGCGAACAAAACAGGGTCCTTTGAGTTTCGCCCGTTATACCGACATGGAGATGAGGTTGAGCAAGAACAAGACGAGCGATCGCGTCATGGAGGCTGGCCTTCACTATCGAGAGGTCTTTCGAAAAGAGTGAGATTGGGTGGTGGGGCGTAGCTGCAGGCAACTATAGTGCCTCGGTACTGGTCAAGGGTATGCATGGCTACCTGATAGCCCTCGCTGCGCTGTCTTAGTCAAGATCATCACTCGTAATTGAGCTGGGCGTAGACGGCGACTTACTGACAGCCCATGCCGCGAATTTTGGTGCCCTCATCGCCGCGGCGCACGTGGTCAGTCATGGAGGGAGTATCCAGGATGCCAGTGGAAGAACGTCCGTACTAGGTGTGTCGCTGCTGACAATGATTGGCGAAGAAGTGTTCTTGTTGCTCTTACGGCGTTGAAGTGCAGGTTTTTAATCGCAACTGCATTTAGGTTTCGCGTGCCCTAGAAGGGCTATCGAATGCAGTGTAACATGCAGTTGCCAAGATAATAACACATGATGTCCGTGCCCCAGGGTTATCAAAAGTGCGGATAAATCACTCTTGGCTTTCAGCCCAAGCCTGGTCTTCTTCAGAACTGTAGTACAGATACCAGTATTTCGGTAGTGCTATGCACCACGAGCGATTGACGATCCAGATGCCTGACAACTCCGGTGAGACATGTGGTGCGGGTGATCGAGAATCATTTAGGAGGCCACTCCGCGTGGTGCCCAATTCAATCGCCCGGCAATTGATTAACTAGGTTGCCCCCGAGAGTATGACCCAGGGCTGACTAATTATGGTTGAAGAGACGCGACGAGAAAGGATGGTCAATACGGCTCTTGCCATGTACCAATTACTTAATTACAGCTCTAGAGCTATAACTATTCTATGAGATCAATTGGTCTTAAGTTTAGCTAAGTATGGTTAATGTTATAATAACGTAATAATTAACTAACTTTAGACGAGGCAGGGTATATTAAATTGTGGGTTCTATTATGTTTGCCTGAATTTATTTAGGTATATCAATAATAATAATGACTAACAACGCCTGTGCAGGCCTGCGCACGCACACTGGCCGCGAAAGTGCACTAGCGAGACCCCTTTTGTTTTGTACGTGCGCAGGCGCACGCCTACATAAAATATATAGAAAAGCCATAATAATTTACTATAACGCCTTATGTCTATAATATATATTTAATAATTCTCCTACTAATAGCTTAGTTTATACTAATTATATATTTTATAGTGGTACCATATATATAAGTCTTTATAAAAATTAATATATACTATACTTACTATAAATTCTAGTTTTATATATACTTAAAAATATTATAATTATAACTTATATAGTGTTTTTATATTATATAGATATTGCCTTTTATACCTATTTTAGAAATAGTTTCTTAAACTAAATAGTCTTAGGCGCTATTTTAATTTCTAGCCTCTTAATACTTTATGCTTATTTAATTATTCTATAAAATAATTTATTATATATAATAAGGTATTCCCTACTATTATAGTATTTTATATAAATTTCTAGTTTTATTTTTTAGTTTCTTTTTATATACCGTATTATACTAAGAGATTTATTTTTAATATACTAACTAGGCCTACTCTACCTTTATATTTTTATATAAATTTTTTTTTACTTTTCCTAGTATTAAGTATAATATTAAACTTAATTAGATTTTATATTACTTACTTAGTATTCTACTATAAAAATATATATTATTTACTAATTTATATACTTATCTAATATATTCTTTAGTAAAGACCTAAATTATTATACTCTAAAACACTACCCCCTAACTATTATTATTATTATTATTTTATTTATTATATATATCTTTATTAGTATATTTTTTTATATACTAAATTTAAATATAATAGTTTATACTAGTTAGTTAAGCTATTTACTATTATTAATAAAGAACTTATTTTATTACTTATTAATATAAAAGTAAAGTATTACTAGTATACTATATATTATATTATTATTATTAGTTATTTTTATTAAACTTTTATAAATATTCCTATAAAATATAGCTTATTATACTTAGCTAGTATTATTAAGTTATATTTATTAATTAAGCTATTATAATTATAATTATTAAGTAAATATAAATCTATTTAGTAATAAGTACTATATTTTTAATTTTAGACTATACTAGCTTTTTTATATAAGTATTTATTTTTAGTTACTTATATAAGTCTATAAATTTTAAAATTACTTTATATAATACTATAACTAAATTAACTTATCTTAAATATAAATAGTATTATTTATTTTTAATTTTATTTACTAAAATTTAGTAATAGAATTTTATTTACCTTTCTATTTAGTTAATACTAAATATAATAATAACGTAAAATATATAGCTTTATACTTTTATAAATATATAAAAATATTTTTATTTATAGTTTTATTTTTATAATAAAATTAAATATAATATTTATTTTATATAAATATTTACGTTTTAGCTAGTAATTATAATAAATAAGTTACTATAGACTTTACCCTTTTAGACTTATTATATATTAGCTTTAAAATCTTTAGTAGTTCTAATTATAGTAATTATAACTTATTTATAATCTAAATTTAGTAATAGAAAACTAAACCCTAATAAAAGCCTTTTTTATTTATATTTTATATCTTTTTATTAATAATAATAAGTAGTAATAATTATATATAAACTTATAGGTAGTAATAAAATACTATAAATAATAATTTTAAATTTTATTATATACCTTTAAAATATTATTTTTATAGTATATTTTAATAGTTTATTATATGCCTACTAGTTATATTCCTATATCTAATATCTTAAGTAATATACCCTATTATTTCTTTTTATAATAATTTTTATATAATAGTAACTATATATCTACTATTAGGTAATATAAAAGATTTTTATATTTTTTTATATATAAGATTATCTTTATTATTTTAATTAGCTTTTTTTTAGTTAGTAGCTTTGCTATTATAATTATTAAAATATTAGTAGTAATAAAAAAGCTTCTTATTTATAAAATTTGCTTTAGTCTTTATTTATTCTTTATTATAGTATTTTACTAAAGCTAAAAAAACGTAATTACTAAAGTAAGTAGAGCTTAATTTATTTATTAGTAAAGTTAAGCTTTACTAAATAATCTTATTATTTTATAAATTAGTAAGTATATAATATTATATTAGTATATATATAACTTTTAGTAGACTTAAGTTTTATACTATATTTTTTACACTTCTTAAAAAAAAGGTAAATAGCTCTATATATTTATCTTTTTTATTCTTTTATAAATCTAATATTAATATTATTTTACCTTTCTTAAGTATTTTTAGTTACTACTTAGTATTAGAATTTATACTACCTTTTAATTACTTTTTATAATTTATACCCAATTAAATACTAGTCCTTTATATAAGTCTTTATTAGTTTCTTTATTAAAAGTCTTAAAGTATATACACTTTATACTATTACTATATAAGGAAATATATTATTTTAGAATCTAATACCTAGTGTATATTAGTAACTTACTTTAATTTATAATAAATTAAACTAAATACTTAGTGTTTATTTTATATTATATTTTTAGTTATATTTTAAATTCTTTAAATTAAATTCTAGCTATAGCTTTATAGCTAATACTATTTTAATCTTATATAAGCTCTATTATATCTAACTTAATACTCTATACTATAAATTAATTAGCTATAGTTTATTTAGGCTTTTATATTCTTACCTATATCCTCCTCTACTTAATTAATCTTCTTCTTTAGTAATCTTATTATTTATAATTTTAAAAATTATATCCTTTTTATAACCTATATATTAACCTAACTATATTTATTATAAAGTAGTTTTATTTTAACTAAAAGCTTTTATTATTTATATTATACTAGTTAGTATATAAACTACTTAAATTTTTTAAGTTTTTTTAGTAGTAGTAACTTAACTAAAATACTATTAGTAGTAATAAAACTTACTTTTTTTATAAATAACTCTATATTAGTTACTATAACCTATAGTAGATAATTAAAATTATTAAATATATTAATAATTATATATTACTTTAAAAAGTTTATTCCTAAGTAAATAAGTACTATAAATATTAGTAATTTAAGTATATTATTAATTTATATAAACCTCTTTATTAAAGACACTTTTTAAGTTTAGTAGTTTTAATAACCCTATTTATATTAGTATTATTTTTTTATAAGTTATTATAAATATATAATTATATATAAAAGAGTAATATAAGGTATTTTAGTACTAACTAAAATTTTTATTTATATAAATACCTATTTTTTTTATTAAATTATATACTTTTATTAAAGTTTTTATTTTAAAGACCTACTTTTTAATAAATTTTTATTTTAAGTCTCCTTTACTACTTTATTAAACTTTTTTTTTATAAAATAGGGATATTAGTATATTATTATATATTTTATAAAATTAATTAGTATAGGTATTAATACTATATATTATATAAAAAGTTATAAGGTAAAGTACTATACTTATAATATAAAGGTTATAATACTTTTTTTAAAATTATAAAACTAGCTTAGCTACTAGCTATAGTTTAGTTAAAATTATTTTATTTATTTTAAATAGTATAAATAGCCTTTTTTTATATTATAGACCTACTAGGTTATTATATATAATAGGTATATTTTTTTTATTAAATATAATATTTACTATACTTAATAAGGGCTTTCTATCTAGTTTTAATATTTTATTATCTCTTTTAATTAGTAGTATATAAATAATATTTACTATTTTTTTATATATATAATAAAGTTAGGGTCTTTAGTAATATTATATACTATATTTAGTTATTTAGTATTTACTATAGCTTATATTATACCTTTATAAATTAATTTATAACTATTAATAAGTTTTTATATAGGTAGGGGGGTGCTTTTATTTTTAAATTTTACTACTACTAACTATTTATTAGTATTATTATAATTATATACTAAATTATATAAGACTTATTTATTATTTACTTTTATATATTTATTAGGCTATTTACTAGTATAGTTAGGATACTATAATTTTTTTTACTATAAAATAAAAAAAATAGTTTATAATAATTATAGGGCTATTTTTCTATATTATACCTAAAAGTAACTAATATATAGTAGGACTAGATATATTATAATCTATTTTATTATTTTATAAAGTTTTAATAGCCTTAAATATTACTAATATAGTAAATATAAAGTTATAGCCTTTATTTTAAATAATAAGGCTAATATTAATAAAAAAGGGTAGTATAGGTTTTTTATATAATATAGGTAGTTTTTACCTTTTTTAGGTATAATAAGTATATTTTTAGTACTATTTTTTTATATACTTATTAATTATAAGGGGAGTAACTAATATATAAAAGAAATATGCCTAAATACTTAAATTTTAGCTATTAGTATTTTTTAAAATATTTAATAGCTTAAAACTTTTTTTATTTACTAATTCTTTTTATATTATTTTTATATTTATACTTAACCTACTTTTAATACTTAGTAAGATTATTAGTGTATTAAGGCTTAGTAGTAACTATATTTTTTTTTTTATTATTTTTAAACTTAATATCCTTACCCTACTAGGGCGTAATATATAGTCTAGGCTATTTTATATTTATAGTATTTATAAATATCCTATAGTTAAAGGGTAGTATTAGAGCTAGTGCTATAAAGTTTTTTAAATTACTATATATAGCCCTTTACTATTATTTAGTATTTTATACTATAATATTATTCTTTTTAATTAAGTAGAGTGTTAATACTACCTTTATTATTTTTTTAGTTAAATTATATTTAATTATAAATTAAAAGGGTATAAAAGTGTGCTAGAAGGATTAGTACTTAATATAAAAGAGAAAAAATATACTTTACCTAGTCTCTACCTATATTAGAAATAATAATTAATATATTATACCTACTAGGGGTCTTATATATATATATCTAGCTATTTTTAAAGTATAGGTATAGTAGGGGCTATTAATTTTAGGTTAAATAGTCCCCCTACTCTTTATTATAAAGGTGTTTATCTCCTTTACTATTTTTATAATAGATATTTATAAGTATACACTAATAGGTAAGCTAATATTAAATAATAGTATATATTAAGTTTAAATAGGATTTTTTCTATTTTTTAAACTAGAGCTATTACTACTACTACTAAGTTATTTACTTTATATAATAAATTCTACTAGTGCTATTTATTAATATGCGTATAGGCTAGCCTTTTTAGCTAAACCCTAAATTTTAGAAATAGTATAGGGTTATAGGACGTTATTAGCTCCTTAATATTTAATATAAATATAGATATAGTTAACTTATATTAGTCTAGAGTAAGCCTAGATTATAACTACTTTAGTTTTATATTAATTACTATATTAGCTCTATAAAAATTTATTAGTACTCTTACTATAAAATACTAAAGTTATAGTAACTTACTATTAGACTTATAATATCTCCTCTAGTTATACCTATAGTAATTACTTTCTAAATATTATATTCTTAATATTATCCTTTCTAAAAAGATCTATTTTATTATCTAGAATAACCTTTTAAGCATTAATTACTATTTAATTTATTTTAGCGCTAGATAATTAATTTTATATATTTTTAGAGTGTATAAACTTTATATATTTAAGGTATAAAAGTATATAAAACTTTATAATATAGCTAATTATTAGTATAATATAGTACTTTAGTTAGACTTAGTATTATATTCTCCTATAATATATTATAATTATAGGCCTCTCTCTCTTAAGCGTCTATAGGGGCGTAAGGATTTATTATTAGAATTAATAGTAATTATTATAATTCCTTATTACCCTAAAGGTTATAATATAGTAGGAACTATAATATATTAGTTTATTATAATTTAAAAATAACTTTTACTATTTATAATATCCTTACTTTATATTTTATATATAGTTCTATTAGTAAGTATATAATAGTTATTATAAAAAAAGAGCTAGCTAGGGTATATATACTAGTAACACTACTACTATATACTATTTTTTATAGTATAATAGGTTATATAGCACCTATAAGTTAAAGTCTATTTATATTATTAGTATAACTACCTATTATACTTATAATATTATAGATTATATTTACTTTATATATAATATCTAATAGTATTAATATAATATCCTACTCTATAGCGCTAGTTTTTTAATAATATTTTATTTTTATTTTAAAAATATTTTATATATTTATTTTATATAGTATATATAGTGTAGGTGTAAACACCTTAAATATATTTATAAAATATTTTATAGTACTAAGGTTTTTACTAGCTACCTACTTTAGTCTATTAAATAATAGTAATATTAGTTTAAGCTTACTATCTTTATAATATATAAGTATTTTAAAATATTTTAGTAATATAAGTAATAAAAGTACAAATAAAAAAGCTCTTTACTTAGTAGTTATTATAAAGCTAGAAACTTACTTAGGTTTTAAAAAGGAGTAGGCTAAGGCTATTATATTAGTCCTCTAGTAGGTGTTAAGGTAAAGGCCTTTTATTACTATTAAACCTACTATTCTACTACTTATTATATAACCTACTAATAATTTCTATATTTAATAAAAGGCTAGAGTTATATAGGGAGTAGTAGATACTTTATTTAAATCTCTATTACTTTTATAGCTTATTATATTTAGCTTCTTTCCTTATTACTATATATTATTAGTTATAGTCTAAAGGCCTAGGGATACTATATAGTACTATATTTCTATTTTATCTTTACTAATTATTTTACTAAATAATTTTAAAAATCTATAAACCTACTATTCTCCTAGAGTTATTATAGGATTTTATTTTAGGTGTTATAATATATATTAGTATTAGGACTATATAATAGAATTCTATATTTATAGCTACCTCTTTTAGTAATAAACTTATATATTTCCTTTTAGATACTAGACCTACTTAAGTTAATAGTAAGTCCTTTTAAAACTTTTTTTTTTAGTATTTATAATTAATATGCTACTATACTCTTATAGTACTATTCTATATCTACTAACTTAACACCCTTTTAGGTCTACTATAATTATAATATAATATCTCTAAATAGGTTATATTAATATAAATATTATTAAGCTATAAATAATATAAGTGTACGCCTTTATAAATTCTTAATACTAGTAATCTAGTAAAAGGATAAGTAGAGGTAGGTAATAGTTAGTGTTAGTTACTATCTATTTATATTAGATATAACATAAGCTACCCTAAATAGTACTTACCTATCTTAGTCTAATATTATTACTAGGAGTCTAGGCCTACTATAATATTTACTATAAGTCTTAGTAATTTATATTAGATATATGCCCTATAGTGTAGATATTACTTATTTAATTATTTTAATTATAGGGCATTACTAGCTTTAGGGTAATAAAGTTACTCTTTACCTAGTATAATAAAGGGGATAATCTTATAAACACTACTAATTATTAAGGACCCTTTTATTTAATATTTTAAAACCCTACTTAATTATATATAAAGATAGCTTAATTAGATAGCTTATTAATATTTTAGATAGTAGTGTATTATTAAGTACTTTATGCTATACTACCCTTAAGGCCTTAATCTAGTTATATAGCTACTATAAACTATAATAATAATTACTATTTCTATAATTTATAGCTACTTTTTATTTAATAATCCTCTAGTTAGGTGTTACCTATTATAGTGTCCTTAAAGTTACTATATTATATAGTAGCTTTTACCTACTTTATATATACTATAAGAGCTACGTCTAGGTTTACTATTATAATATTATAAGTCTATATAGAGTAGAAACTTTACCTTATAAGCTTTTACTTTTATTAATAAGTATAATTAGCTATATATTTAACCCTTTTTATTTAAGAGTGTAAGCTTAGTCTATAAGGAGGCTCTAGGTTTTAATTAGAATTATAATATCTTTAATTATACTTAAGAATTACTATCTCTAATCTTTTAGTTTTTAAATAGTAAATATTTATAAGTCTACGCTACTTTCTATATTATAGTTTAAAATAATATAATTAATATACTTTTATATATTAAAACACTACTACTATTATCCTTTTTTATAATTAGTTAAACGTCCTCTAGGCCCCCTATTATATAAGTTATAGCTATTCTAAATATAGAATTAGTATTAATCTTTACATAGCTATTATATACTAATATCTAAATATTATTATAAAAAAAAAAACCTTTCTTTAAAAAGTCTCTATATAGTTCTAATTTTACTTATATTCTTTTTTTTTAGGTTATTATATAGATTCTTACCCTTTTTTTTAATAATTTTTATTTTTTTTACTATTTATAATATTTATTTCTTAACTTTTTTATAAAAGTTTTATTAGCTAACTATGTGCCCTCCTTATTTATAAGTATTCTATATTTATCTACTATTATTAGATATATAAATAGGAGCTATAAGTAATTTAGTTTACTATATATATATTTAATAGGTCTATAGGCGTATATAATAAGGGGATTATAGGGAGTTAAGGGCGCGTTAAGTATAGGGTAAAAGTAAATTTATAAGTTATTAAATTAGTAATAAAACTATATTTACCTATTATATAAATAGGTGCGTTTATATTTCTTTAGTATATTATTATATAAATAGTAGTATATACTTAGTACTATATAGTAACTATAGGCTATATATAAGTTAGTATAAATTATAGTAAGTCTAATAAACTTATAGTAGCTTCCTTATAACTACCTTTAATATAAATACTTATTTTTAGCTATATTACTATAGTGTGTTATATAGCGCCTATTTATATCTCTATCTTTTTATAAATTATTACCTATTAATAATATCTAACTATATTATATATATTCTTATTAGAATTATAGAGGCTTAGAGTTTATTTATAGTATAGTTTATATAGTGTATATCTTCTAGTATTAATAGTTATATTAGTTATTATTATAACTACGTAAGCTTATAGTTTATATACACCTACTTTACTTTTACATAGTAGTTTATTTACTATAAGTTAGTAGGTTATACTATAAATTTTACCTATAGGCTTAGTATTATAATCTATGCTTACTATAACTCTAATAGTTTTACTATAAGAATTATAGAAATATGCGTTCTTATAGTATAGGTATTTATTTAGCTATTATTAGGTGTAGGTATAGTTATTTACTATAAACTATTATAAATATATAATAAACGTAGGTGTTAGTTAGTGTTAGTTACTATTAGTTTATGTTAGACGTAACGTAAAGCTACCCTAAATAGCACTTACCTATCTTAGTCTAATATTATTACTAGGAGTCTAGGCCTACTATAATATTTACTATAAGTTTTAAAGATTTATATTAGATATATAACCTATAGTAATAATATTATATAGTTAATTATCCTTTAAGCTTTAGGTACTTAATTAATATAAATAATATAGATATAAATATATAAATTATAAATATAGAAGACTATATTTAGCTATAGATATATCTATAGCTAGACACTAAAGAATTAAGCTAGTTTAACTATATATTAAATACGCTACCTAATATTAAGGTAATATATAGTATAGTTATAATAACTAAAATATTTTATAAATAAAAAATTAATAGATAAAAAAGTTATTTAAACTAAGAAGATTATATAAATTAAGTTTGGCTTTAAGTAGATAGTTTAGACAAAGTAGATAAATAAACTATATAGCTAGAATTTTTATATATATAAAAAGGAAATAATAATAATAACTATAGTATTAAAGGTAATAGTATTATAGACTTTAATAGATAATATAAGGTATAAACTAATAATATAAAAGATTATAGTAATAATAATATAGAGTATAAAGGTATTAACTAGCTTAATATAGTATCCCTCTATAAAAATAAACTAGTTATTAAGGGTGGTATATATGGGGAACGCGTAACTATATATAGCTTAAACTACTTAATAAGTATATTTAGGATAGTTAAACACTTATTATTTAAGAATGCCACTAGTATATAGGCTAGTACGCCTATATTTAGATTATATTATAAAATATATTATAGGTATTATAAGTAGTGCTATATAATTATATACCTAATAATAGTGCTTTATAGTAAAAACCCCTATAAGCTATTTAAAAATAAAACTAGCTATATATTTACTAAATAGTTATATAATATATATTATATAAAGGGTAATATTAACCTTTTATTTATAAATAAATAATTATCTATATTCCTTTTTAGTGTATAGTTTTAAAATATAGAATAATAGCATAAACTTCTAAATAGAATTAAAAATAAAATATTAAATAATATATATAAAAGAATATTCTATATCTATACTAATTTATAATATAGACAAAGATACTATAAGTTATAGTAAAATAGGGAGTCTTTTAACATAGAATATACTTAAAGTAATTAGATTCTAGCTTAGATTTAGACTATTTATATAATATATAAAATACGCACTAAAATACCTAATATAAATAGTTCTAGATTAGGAAGGGAATTAATATAAGGTAAGGATATACACTAACCTATATAACTTAGACTAGTAGTAGAATATATAAATAAAACTACCTAAGGCGCAACTATAGTACTAGTAATAATTAAAATAGATAAGATATAACTAAGTAATTACTATAGGGACTAGATAGCGTGGCCTATATATATATTAATAGGTAACCTAAATATAGAGGTTTAGTAATTAAGAAAGGTACCTAAGAGTATACTTATAGCTATATTACTAATTATTAAATAATATAATTAGGACTTTACTATAAATCTATACTATTAAGTATTAGTAAAGGTACTAGAATATAAGTAGTCTAGTTTATATATACTATTATCTCTAACTTATATTATATATAGCTATTAAATTAATTAGCTAAAATAGTGTATAGATAAAGTGTGTAAATAGATATAAAAGAATATACTACCTAATAATATATAGAATTATAGTAGATTATAAGGAATAAGTAATAATAACTAGTATTAAAACTAGATAATATTATATAATTTATAAAATATTACTAAAGAAGTAAAATACTATAGTATATCTAGACTACCTTAAAAAAGGATTAGTAGAGTATATAGTGCACTACTTATATAAAGATACTATTAATATAATTAAAAAAATTAGATAGGGTAATATATAGACTTTTTACCTAGAGTATATATACTAGATTTAAAATTTTATATAAAATTTCCTATTTATAAATATTTATACTACCCTAATACCTAACCTCCTACACTAACTTTATAAGGGACTTATAAAATATATAGTTAAGTAGTTAACTAGTTTAGTTATAGCTATATATAGTAACTTAAAGATAAAATATAAGGAGTTAGGAATAAGTTATATTAACTAGTAGTATTAAAGTGTACTATATTACCTAGGACTAAAACTTTTTAATAAAATTCTAGTTAGTTAGATTACGTAGTAGTCTAGGAATAAATAAAAAGTATTAGTAAAATAGATTTTAGTAGTTTTTATTCTACTATTATATAAAAGGCCTAATATTATATAATACCTATAAGGAGTATATAATTTTATTATACTTTTATACTACTATAGCTATAATAAAGAAATATTTAGCTACCTACTTAATATAATAAAATAGATTAATATATATAAATAGGAGTTAGTAGACTTTTACCTACTATATATAAAGTATTTTTAGATCCCTAAACTATATACTATTACACACTATATATAGATAATTTACTAATATAGACCCCTACTAGACTATAACCTAGTAATATATATAGAGGCCCTATATATATTCCTTATAAAAACCTAGTTTAACTTAACTAATTATAAAAAATATTAATATAGATAAGTATATTAAATATATAATAGGTAAAAGTTTAAGTATATAAGGCCCTTATAAAGTATAAAAAGAATAAACTACTAGTTAGGACTTAATTATTTAATAAAGTCTAACTAGTTAGATTAGTAAAACTAGTAAAGCTATACTATTATAGTGTTAGTGTGTCTAATTCTATACTAATAAAAATAAAGGCCTAAACCTATAGTTTTAGACAACTATATAAAATATAGTAAATTATAGTAAATATATAAAACTACGTAGCGCTCTTACTATATTCTTTAAAAAGAAAGCTAGATTAGACGTAGAGTAATAAGTTAAGACTAGCGTAATACTAAACTTTTTAAAGATAACCTAGGTAGGTTAACCTATATCTTATAGTAATATATCTATTATTTTGCTACTAGGTTAAAATAGAAAAGCTAAATAGTAAAGTATTATAAAAAGATTAGGTGTTAGTATAATATATACTAAACTAGTAATAAAAAAATAATTAGCTTAAACACTATATCTAGGTATAGGAATATAAAAGAGATAATAGTATACTCTAAAAAAGATATATAAAATAAATTTAACTAATATTTATAGTTATAGAGTAAAATACTATATACTTTATAAAATAACTAAAAGTATATAAATATATTCTACTTAAAATACTTAAACCCTTAGACTAAAAATAACTAGATCTAATATATAGCTTTATTAAGTTATATAAATAGTTAAAAGTAGAGATATATATAAGGAAAGGGTAATACTAAAAGTATATAGGTGTTTTCTTATTATATAGGTCTTAGGTGCGGCCTATATAGTACCTATATAAATAAATAAAAAATAAGAAAGTAATATAATAAATATAATTCTAATAATAATTTAAAAAATAATAAAGATATATATATAGTAAATAATTATATTAGCTTTATAAAATATAATTCTATATATAATAGAGATTAGTAATTAAAAAAAAAAAGAAAAAGAAAAATATAAAAATAAAAGAAAAGAAAAAAAATAGCCTTTATAGGTATATTAGAGGCTACTATATAGGATTAAAAGAATATATATTATCCCTATTAAATATACTAAATAGAGTTAAATATAGTAAATAGTTATTAGTATATATATTCTTAATATAACTATATAGATCTATAATAGAGTCCTACTAAGTGCTAGTATTTTATATAGTAACTTATAGTAATATTTTTATAAGCTATAATATAAAATATAGTATTATACTTCTACGCTTTATTAGTCTTAGTAAAATAATATTATAGTTATAAAGATATATAATAAAAATAGTTAGGCACCTTAAAAAATTAGAATAATAAAATTACTATAAGAAGATTACTATAAAAATTATACTATAGGTAGTAAGTTATTATAAAGAGGAGACTTATATAATACTAAGTAAAGTAGGTAAATACACTAAGATTCTAATAGACCTATAATATAAGTTTATATTATAATAAATATTAAACGTACATATCTACCCCTAGAGTAATAGATATAGTAAAAGACACTATCCTATTAATTTTAAAAATATCTAATAGTCTTTATTATAAGATATATAAAGAAGTAAAAGCTACTTTATCTATAGGTAGAATACTAGGTAGGCTAATATAAACTATTTTAAATAAGGGAAAGGTAGCTAAAATAATATATAAAGTTATAGATACACATCTAAAGGTGTTTTAAAATAAATAAAAAATAGACTATTTAATAAAAATTATAAAAAGATATAACTATAATTTTATAAAATTAATAAAATAAAGATAGTAATATAATAAGGTTACTAATAGAAAGTAATATATAGGTAATAATAAACTACTAGGTAAAAGGTAATACTAAAGGTATAAAAGGGCCTAAAGACCTTATAAAAAAAAAAAAGGAGAGTAGAAATAGGCCTACTTTAGGGGGATAAAAGTATAAATATAGTTAATATTAAGTTTAAGTTTAATATATAATATAGATATTTATAAGTATTAAATAATAAGACTAAGTAGAAATAATATAAATTATAATTAGTCCTCTAAATAAGCCTATTATTAAATATAGTACTAACTAATATAATTAAGCACTAATAGTAGATAAACCTAGATAGCTCTAGCTAAGGAGGGTAAGAAATAAACACTAAAAGTTAGCGTAAAATATAGTTTAGCTTTACTAGAGAATTAGATTATTTAATTATATTTAAGCTATTTTATTCTATTACTAACTATAAGGATTATAGTATAACTTAAAATAATATAAAATAAAAAGTTATACTATCCCCTATATATACTACTAATATAAGTAATAGGTAATTTCTTTAGGTTTATTAGGTATAATATTCTAATAAATAACTATATAAGAGGGTGTATTATTATAAATTATTTTATAATTAAAAGTATAAGGTAGTATTAGTAACTAAATATAGTACTATTTATACACTACTATAATTATTACCCTACCTAAAAATACTAAGTAGTAAGTCTAAATAGTTAAAGGTATATACTAATAGGTGTATAGTATAAGTAGACTATTTTTAGCTTATAAAATATATACTATAGTATAAGGGTGCCACCTAATATTTTATAAAGGCTTATATTAAGGCGCTTACTAATTTAAATCTATAATTCTATAACTAAAAAATATATAAAACCTTATATATTAAAATTATTATATAACTATATTAACTAAAATTTATAATAGAGTTATACATCTACTATTAACTATAACTAGTAGTAATAGTAAGGTTAGATATAACTAAAAAATATAACTAAAAATATAACTTATATAAAAAGTAAATAAATACTAATATAAGTAAATACTAAGTATTTAGTTTAATTTACTATAATTTAAAGTAAATTACTAATATATACTAGGTATTAAATTTTTTAAAATAGTATATTTTTATATAGTAATAGTATAAAGTATATATACTTTAAAACTTTTAATAAAAGAACTAATAAAGACTTATATAAAGGGACTAGTATTTAATAAAGTATAAGTTATAAAAGTAATTAAAAGGTAGTATAGATTCTAACACTAAGTAGTAACTAAGAATACTTAAAAAAAGGTAAAATAATATTAATAGTAGACCTATAGTAGTAAAAAAAAAAAATATATAAAGCTACTTACTCTTTTTTAGGAGTATAAAAAAATATAATATAAAACTTAAGTCTACTAAGGGTTATATATATACTAATATAATAATATTATATACTTACTAATTTATAAAATAATAAAATTATTTAGTAAGGCTCTAATTTTACTAATAAGCAAATTAAGCTCTACTTTAGTAATTATTCTTTTTTAGCTTTAGTAAGAATACTATAGTAAAAAGTAGCCTAAAAACTAAAGCTAACTTTATAAAAAAAGCTATTATTACTACTAATATTTTAATAATTATAATAGTAAAGCTACTAACTAAGGAAAAAGCTAATTAAAATAATAAAGCTAACCCTATATATAAAAAGATATATAAACCTTTTTATATTACCTAATAATAAATATATAGCACTAGTATATAGGAATTACTATAAAAAAAAGTAATAAGGTATATTATTTAAAATATTAAATATAGGAGTATAACTAGTAGGTATATAATAAGCTATTAAAATATACTATAAAATAATATTTTAAAAGTATATAATAAAATTTAAAGTTATTATTTATAGTATTTTACTACTACCTATAAGTTAGTATATAACTATTACTATTTTTATTATTAATAAAAGATATAAAATATAAAAGTAGAAAAGGCCTTATTAGGGTTTAGTTTTTTTTTACTAAATATAAATTATATAAGTTATAACTACTATAACTAGAACTACTAAAGATTTTAAAGCTAATATATAGTAAGTCTAAAAAGGTAGATTTTATAGTAACTTATTTATTATACTAGCTAGTAAATATTTATATAAAGTAAATATTATATTTAATTCTATTATAAAAATAAAACTATTAGTAAAGTACTTTTATATATTTATAAAAAAGTATAGCTATATATTTTAGGTTATTATTATATTTAGTACTAACTAAATAAAAAGGTAGGTTAAAACTCTATTACTAGATTTTAGTAGATAAAATTAAAAGTAAGTAATACTATTTATATTTAGAATAAGCTAATTTCTAGTTATAGTATTATATAAAGTAATTTTAAATTTATAAACCTATATAAGTAACTAGAAATAAGCACTTATTAAAAAGCTAGTATAGTCTAAAATAAAAAATATAGTACTTATAACTAAATAGATCTATATTTACTAAATAATAATAACTATAATAGTTTAATAAATATATATAACTTAATAATACTAGCTAAGTATAATAAGCTATATTTAATAGGGGAATATTTATAAAGTTTAATAGTAATAATAAGCCTAATAGTAATAATATAGTATATAGTATACTAGTAATACTTACTTCTATACTAGTAAGTAATAAAAATAGTTTTTTATTAATAATAGTAAATAGTTTAACTAACTAGTATAGACTACTATACTTAGGTCTAGTATATAAGAAAAATATACTAGTAAAGGTATATATAATAAATAAAATAATAATAAAAATAGTTAGGAGTAGTGTTTTAAAAGTATATTAATTTAGGTCTTTATTAAAAATATATTAAATAAGTATATAAATTAGTAAGTAATATATAATTTCTATAGTAGAATACTAAGTAAGTAGTATAAAATCTAATTAAGTTTAATATTATACTTAATACTAGAAAGAGTAAAAAAGAATTTATATAAAAATATAGAGGTAGAGTAGGCCTAGTTAGTATATTAAAAAATAAAGCTCTTAGTATAATAGGGTATATAGGAAGAAAGCTAAAAATAAAACTAGAGATTTATATAAGATACTATAATAGTAGGGAACACCTTATTATAAATAATAAATTATTTAATAAAATAATTAAATAGGTATAAAGTGTTAAGAGGCTAGAAATTAAAATAGTGCCTAAGACTATTTAGTTTAGGGAACTATCTCTAGAATAGGTATAAAAGGTAATATTTATATAATATAAAAACACTATATAAGTTATAATTATAATATTCTTAAGCGTGCGTAAAACTAGAATTTATAGTATAAAATTTTTATAAAGATTAATTTTAATCTACCATGCGTAGATACTTTTAGATCTTAAAGAAATAGATTTTATTGATTAGAGGCTATATATAGAAGATGGAAGCACAAATTACTAGCTAAGGTACCAGATAAAATAGCCCCTTTAATTTTAGCGGATATACTTAAGCGATTAAATATTATTAAAGGATTATTTTTATATAGAAAGATCTAGAGGTAATTAATACATAGTTTTAGCTTAAGAGGCTACAAAGCTATGTATAGTATAAAAGAATAAGAATATAAATTACTTTAAATAACTAGCTACTAACCTTTTCTTTTTAGCTTAATAAATTTTCTAATAGGTTTAAAAAATATTTTAATTTTTACGCCTTATTCCCTAGGTAAATGATTAAATTATAGGGCCTCTAGTTTTCTTGGGCATACTATTAATTTTATTATTTATAAACGGTATCTATTATCTTAGTAAAATATATCTGAGACTAATTATTATAAATATTAAATTTTTATTAGTCCTCTAAAACTATTAGGATAATAGGTTAGATTTAATTAGGTTAAGTACAAATATTTAAAATACTATTCTTAGTAGGTTTATAAATGTTACTAGATAGGGTTAGTTTATTAAGTCCTCTAAATTTTAGAAGATTTCTATTATCTTTATAAACAATAATCTTATACTTATATAATTAGTTAATGTCTTTTCTGTTCGTTTTACTAAACATAGCCACTTTTAAGTAGTGTAAACACATGTATATAGCTTCTTTTATAAAAATATTTTTTTTATATTAATACTATGAAATGTTTATAGCCCTTTATACTATTTTTTAGACTTTTGTGGTTAATAAACTATAAAGATAAAGTTTTAATGTACTCTTTAATGCCTTATCCCATTATAATGTAAAGAATCTTACTTTAAGCCTTATTTTTAGGCTAAGTAAGCTTTACAATTTGTTTCCCAAACAGGTTTAGCCTATATTACTAATCTAGTATTATAACTAGATTCTTTATCAAAAAATGGAACAGATTGGTATATTTCTTGGCATTATAGCCAAACCAACTAGGAGATATTCAGAATGGAAATTGATCGAATAAGGAAGAAACTTCGAGGTTGTTCTCCCTAGCATAGCCAAGTCTATTACGTCTACGATTGCAATCCATTACGTAGATAGTAGATTCTAGTACAAGAATTACTCATCTACGTAATCTATATTAGTTAGCAATTATTCTGGAAATATGCTTAGTAATAGCGGAGGAAAGCGTATATAGAGACCTGTTCCTCCGTACTTAGTCCTACACCTAGAAATCGAACAATACAAAATTGTCTATATATTATC